>WIQG01000524.1:0-74779 GCA_014925785.1 Mycena galopus ATCC 62051
TTTCCACAATTGCTGAGAAAATTTCGAACGCCCTGAGCTTCGATGCGTGTACGTGCCGGAACGTGTCGCGAGTTTGTTTGAAGAATGGTTTATCCGAGAGAACCAGAGTCATCAGGAAACAACCGGCCACGACGATTGGCAAGTCTATAAGCAGCTTTTGCATCTGTTCGACATCCGTGGCATCACATTTTCGGAGTTGAACTTCGAGGCCGCTCTGACTTTTCAAATACGTAATTTTGGCTAGTGCCAGCGCGTCTTTGATAGGATCCAGAGATTCAATGCCTCTGCGGGAGGTGAGAATGAGGTGTCGTGCTCCGTGCTAGATTACTTGGTCATAAAATAGGCCCATAAACAAACCACGAACATACCTGATACATCCACACGGCGAGATCTATTCCCAATCCACCGATTCCACCGAGAAGAATGTAAGCGCGGTCATCTCGGAATGGCGGTGCAGCGCAAGATTTCGCAGACTGTGGACCGGGTGTGGTCGCCAAATTCGGGATGTGTCCATTCTGTGGTGCAGAAATTCCCAGCCGAGCGGATGAGCGGTTCGTTAGAGTGCGCCGGATATAGGAAGGGTCATCGCGGATAGTTTGCTTGAGAATTTCGTCCCAAAGGAAAACTTTGCCTAAGCGCGGAATCCACCGACGCAAGTGTTGATGCTGAGCATAGGTCGTGGAATCACTAATCAAGATGTCCAGCCGTTCTGAAATGTCCGGATTTTTGAAATCGGGCGACACTAGCGGGACTCCGGATATGTTCGACGCGTCCTGTGCTATGATTTGTGCCAAGCTCTCGTTTTCGAAAGCAACCGCCATGCGGGCTGTAGATCCCGAACGAGGCCAAGGAACAAGAGACGACAGCACAGTGGCCAACATTTGGACGGCTAGGGCGGGACCGGGATTTTTACAGGTCGAAGTAATGTGGCCAATATGCAGGCGGAGAAGTTCGGACACCGATTTCTCCGCTATACCGCCCACAGATGTGCCAGCTGGAAGGTCGAGCCATTGGCTCTGAGCGACTTCTCCCACAAAGCCATCATAACCATGGGACAATCCAGCCCAGCGGGAGATGCGAACGGTGACATGGTTTGGATCCGTAACTGCCTCCCGGTCGGAAGACGGAGCAGGAGACAGCACCACGCGGGGCACTTGTAGGTCACCGTTCTGGTCGAACAAGATGGTATTTTCGCTCCTGTTGAATGTCTTTATATGACGAATGAGGATAGGGGTCGGGTTTAAAAGGTCCCTCGGAGACTCGAAAATGGCCAGCCGGATATCCCATGTTGGTATGTCCTTTCTGAGTGCCGCAGAAAACCCGATCGCAGCATCTGCATCACGGCCGTGCATTGCCAAAAGATAAATTGTGAGGGAAGCCGCGATGTCGAGGTCCCCAAGCTGCCTCTGCAGCTTCAACTCCTTCCCGAATTCGAACAAATAGATGTGGCGCAGTTCGATATCGGAATCCGAAATTGGATTGCGGCACGAGATGGATTTCTGGGCCACGAAGAAAAACTCGCGCCCATTGCCACCGCTCTCGACACAAGTCCGAACATTGATGAAACCCACGTCTTCGAGCTTCTTCTCCCAGGTGGCCGGAGCCATCGAGCAGTGCTTGCGATCATCGGTGAAGGCAAACCATTCCGCAAACGGTCCATAAACGGTGTCGGACCAGATGCTTCCGGGATTGTTTGTGTTCGTCCAACTAGTCCCATCGAGCTCCACAGTGAGAAGACAGCCACCGGGAACTAACAAGTCTCGGAGCGAAACGAGACACGCCTTCACATTGGAAGCTGCGTGCAGGACATGTAGGGCGACTATCATGTCGTATGATTCCAAGTTTATTCCTTGAGCATCGGGATCTTTGCTGATGTCATAAGCTTTCGGAATAATCGATTCATATTCCAAGTTCCAGGCGAGGGTAGAGGCGAGCTAAAAAGATAGAGATGAGAACGAATAGCAGCAAATAATGCAAATGACACACCGTATATGAGATATCTGTCACGGTATATTCGATCAACAGATCAGAATTTTGTTTCACCATGTCGATGAGAGGAAAAGTGAAAAGCCCAGTCCCTAGGACAGCGTGAGCTACGGGCGGAACTATATACTAGACGGGACTAACCAGCACCGACCTCCAAGATTTTGAGGCACCGCTTTCCACAGTTCCTAAGTGACTGGAGGACGTTGGAGAACGCCTGAGTTGCGGAGATAATCACGTCGCTCGTTTTACTCTGTGCGTAAAATTTTGCCATGAGGTCATCAGAATATAATGCATCCACGGCGCGCTGATGTTGTGGTTTATAAACAAATCATGGGTGAACATGCTGCTGTCCTTACCTGAGGACTTTCGAAAACGGACTCATGTACTGCCGAGATGCGTTTCGTGAGTTCAAAATGATGGGGCCATTTCTCTCGCAAATTCTGCAGCATTTCGGGACACAGATCCACATGCTTGCACGTCTGGACTGCTCGGTGCGCAAAGTCCATGTATCTGCGCCGAGATTCCTGCACAAATCAATTAGTGGTGTTGATGAAATCAGCCAAATATGCACATACTTCTTGCCCAACGACCACGCCGTGTTCCAAGGACTTGGATATCATTTTCACCGCCAAGGAGTCCAGCGTCTCAAACAAGAAATCGATCTCCGCCTTGTCGATGCGCTCGGGAAAGGACGAGGGGGGTATAGGAATATTGGCAGTAATTGCGACGGGGTGGAAGACCAAGTCAAATCTGCGATTCGGGGATACAGGAATATAGGAAGAAAATTTCCGGGTCACGAAGTGGCGCAACTCGCACAAAGCTACGCCAGATGAATCTGTGACCAAGACATCGTAGTGTCGGGTTTCTGCGGGACTTTGATCAAGATGTAACTTGAGCACAGGAAAGGATGATTACCTGGTGTCCACTGGAGGAGCCGGATATAAGAGAACCAGTTTCCGGCACCGTATTCGCGGCGATAAAAGATGAAATGCTCCAGCCGCGATGGAAGGTACATGACATCTTCTGAATATTGTTTGGAGATGTCGGGATGGGCCATGACACGAAGACACGCATCCAGAATTGCCGGGTGCAGCAAGTACCCGCTTGATCTGCGTTGGACAGGACAATGAGCCTGGCTCAAAAGGCAGCGAAGTCACGTACATTTCATCTGTGGTCGGACCTCTTATCTCTGCTATTACTTCGGTGGGGCCGCCATGGCATTTTGCTACTCGTGGGAATCGAGAGTCGCGAAGCTTGAAGAATGGGTAGAAATCTAGGTCTACTTCAGCTGAATTCTCCTGCCGCAATCAGTATAGCTTACCGTTAAAGTCCAGCATGGGAAGACGCTTGAAAAGGCCATCATAATCTACGACTGGGGGAGATGTGTTCACGGCCGATTTATCCATAAACCCACGAGCATGCTCGCGCTCGTGGGACGCCTGACGCCCGAATTGAATCATGGTCAATATACGCTGAGAAGCACAGAAACAGCGCACCGTGAGTGTGGTGACCGACCAGGATGCATCCAGCCTCTGCAGCTCGATTTCAACCGGAGCTGCAAGGGATAAAATCGAAATAAACTCGACGTCCCAGAGGAAGTTTGCCCCAGTCTCTAGGAGCTGAGTTAAGGGTGTTATCAGTCAACAGCTCTCGAAGAGGGGCCTTCCCACGCACCAATTCAATGAATCCCGTGGCCGGAAAGATTGGTTCTCCTGCGCAGATCTAGCATGAGCTCCATTTGAGGCAGCGACACGTTTAAGGTACCATTTATGACGTGTTCGATGAGTTCTGGATGACTGCCCTTGTGTATACGCAGACTCGAAGAAGATAGAGGGCCGTTATTGTGCATTATGGATTGACGGAACCGAAGAGCTGGTGGTTTCGGGGGCGGGATAGCGCGGACGACGAGGGGATGCTCGATGAGCGTCGAGTTAAAAGTAGACGTTCCGTAGAGACCACTGAGATCAAGTGAGTTCAGGCCAAGCAGGGAGAGGTGGCCGAGAGTGCCCAAAAAGATTTCGGACTCTGTGGAAGTCTGCCGGTCCTTTTTGGAGATTCGACGCATGGGACACAGGACCCGGCTGTCTGGAACCTCGTGCGCCATGAGAGAGGAGGATAATACTGGGTGGCAGGAGAGCTCGAGGAAAATCGGAGACGAAGATGCAAGTGAATTGGAAACAGCCTTGTGGAAGAGCACAGCATTCCTACAGTTATCCCAGAAGTACTCGGCCGTGAAGACGTCAACAAACGTTTCCTCGCGGCACGTTGAATATACAGGAATTCTGGGAGTGTGGGGTCCAGGGTAGCGGGAAAATATAACCTCCATTTTCGCCAAGTAATCTTCTTTGATGCAGTCCATGAACGAAGAGTGTCCAGGGACCATCGTGCGGATTCGCTGAGCCAATATTCCTTCGTCTCTGGCCAGCCCAATAAGCGTGTCGAGGAGAGTGGCGTTGCCTGAAACGGCGATGGAGTCCGGGGCATTGAAGCACGACAGCTCTAGGACTCCAGCGTCGTTGGCAGTAAGGAGCGAGGTGAGCTCCAATGCATGTTGGGCGTTGCAGCCCAACATCGCCATTCCAACTTGTTCGCCCTCTGTGCACGACATGGCTTCGCCACGCGCAATCGCAACCTCCATCGCCATTGCCTTGGGACCTGCACCAGATGCATACAAAATAGCTGTTTCACCAGCCGAGTGGCCCAGCATCTGCTCTGGGATGATACCCAGCGAGCGCAAGAGGTCAAACAAGGCCATTTGGAGCATGGCTATGGCGCTGACGGTAATCGTAACGGGCCATCCAAAGTCTGCGAGCGTCGATGCTGGGAAGCTGGGCCGCGAGCCAAGGGGAGAAAAGAGACCAGTCGTTTCTAGAAGGGAAGAACCTCTGATATGCCGGTAGACTTGGTCCAATTCAATGATGGTGTTTCGGAAGACAGGAAATTCCGCAAATAGTTGGCGCCCCATCTCGAGGTGCTGTGGACCTTGACCACTGAAGACGTAGGTGAGAGGGGAGATTTTATTCGGGATCAATGTTGCGGACGGAACACTTGTCCTTGGCGAAAGAGGGAGCGTGAAGTACTTCCTCCAAGGAAGCTGACGAGCCCGTCGAGAGAGCCTGACAGCACACTGGCGGAGGGTTTCGGGATCATCATGGTCTAATTGGAAGACGCCCTCCACAATCCGGTCAACTGCATTCGAAGATAAACCTCCGACAAGGAATAAAATCGGAGCTGCCGACGACTGCATCACATTATGCGTAAGGGTGGGAGGCGCTTGCAACACAACGTGGCCTGTAGTACCGCCAAGCCCAGCACTGGACAAGGATATTATTGATCGTCCAGACGGACAATGACAGCCGAGCGGAGTGGGCTCGATTGGCACCACGATCTTCAAGGCCTCCCAGCCAATAGTGGCAGCTGGGGCGGAAAGATTAACGGTGGGCGGAATGAGCTTGTGCTCAAACATTAAACACGCCTTGACAAGGGATGCGAGAAAAGCCGCGACTTCCAAGTGGCTAGCGGCGGGTCAATGCTTGTGAGAATCCAGCTCTTGAAATACGTACCCAATGTTGCCCTTGACAGTTCCAAACATGGCGGGCCTATCTTCGGCAAAGATTTCAGCGGTAGCGTTTGTCTCGATTGGATCCCCCACGCGCGTTCCTGGTCATGGCTCAGTATTCGTCCGGAAAGGGGAAATAAATCCTAGAAACCTGTCGCGTGGAGCTCAACGTAGTCGGCATCCTTGGGGTTCAATCCAGCCGCCTTGTATGCCGCATAAATAGACTTTTGTTGAGCAATACCATTGGAACGTTGAGCGGCATCTGAGAACCGGTGGCATTTATTGCAGACCCCAATATCTGTTGGCGATTGCGAAACGATGAGAAACGAAAAAACGGCCAGAACCAGACCTACCACAGAATAAATATGGTCGTGATCTCGAAGAGCATCTCCCAGTGGTTTTAGGACAACGACGATGGCGCCTTCTCCGCGTCCAAAACTGAAAAAAATGCGTAAGAGGAAGTGACAGGTGGCTTCGAGAATATGATCCGAAGCAAAGCATGAACAAACCCAGTCGCTGTTGCATCCAACGGTCTACACACTCCATCCGTCGACAGGACGCCGCCTTGCGTGTATGCTGTCCACTCGAATGGGCTATGTTTTTCTTTTTCGTTAGCTGCTGCCATTGTTATATTTTATGGAGGTCCGACTCACTCCCGGTTTATCTGTGCAGCTCCCACGAGCGCGGCATCACAATCTCCCTTCTCTATTGCGGCAATAGCGAGATGGAGCGCGTTTAGAGAAGAGCTGCACGCAGTGTCCACGAGAATCGACGGTCCTGTGAGGTCGAGTGCGTATGAAATTCGATTGGCCATTGCATGCGGCGACCAAGAGAAACTCCCATCTACGTCGACTGGGCTCTAGAATCGTTCTGGTCAGCAAGGTCGAGGCCAGAAATATCCAGAGAATCACTAACCTCCCCACGAAGCGTTCTGTTTCCACTCATGAAACAGCCAATGTGACGGCCCCGCGACTCGATTCCAGAATCCAAAAGGGCTTGGAAGGAAAGGTCAAGTAATCTCCTGGCGCTGTAAGGAAGAACTCGGGCATCCCTGGTGCTGACCCGTAGTGAAATGTTGTCGAAATCGCTCGGATTCTTCAGGAAAGCGCCGTGGGTGGGAGGCTTGACGTCTGGTCTGGATCTAATAAACTCGTTCGTGAGTACAACAGATCTGCGATAATATTTCGACGGACTTGGTCAGTTCAGGGAGAAACTTATCCACGGGTTCATATGCATTCCCCCCTTTCACCAGAAAGTCCCAGAACGTCGTGTAGTCTAAGTCCTCTGCGGACGAGGACCCAGACGGTAACTGCGCCGCGATTCCAATCTGGATACAGCGATGAGGAAGGTCAAATTCGACAACTGCAACTTACAATGGCAATACCCGTATGTTCCATCTTGGTCGGGATCTTTTTCTCAGCAACCATATGGTCTCGCTGTTTTATTTGCCTCGTCAGCCGGTGTTGAATTTGCAGGATAATTGCGTCCCGAAAATAGATGCGAGACCTCGGACCCGGTCAAATGCCATCCATCTTTTCACCGCACCCGTGTCCTAGCGCCACACCGCGAAGCACATTGAACGAGATCCTCCTTCCACGGACTGATACCGATGAGATAAGTTTGTACTCCACACCTAACGTTTTAGATCCGCTCACTGATACATAAATCCAGTTGAACTGCTATTCAAAGAACACTGGCCATTTCGGCGAGGGCAATCAACTGATTTAAATTTCACGATCTGTCAGGAGGTTCGAAAACGCCTTCAGATCCGCTTACTGACCTGCCAATTCATTGGAGCTGCTGCAATTCAGACGACCATCTCTTGACCACCCGAAGCCCTCCAAAACTGCTCGTTTGCTTCATGATAGAATCCATCGCTTTCATCACGAACCTTGATGTGTAACACTGAGTTTTCAGTGGAAATTGCTAAAATGTTTTGAATCAAGCCAAGTGGAAGCTCGTAGCCCGCTGCCGGGCACCGAGGGCGAATATCGGTTCCCGGCAATTAACTTCTACTCGGCCGTTTGTAAATGAGGGTCATCCCGTCGAGATCCCTTGCGTGCTGTAGGCGCTATACATCTTCGTCTGTTTGTGCACCTGGCGAGTTGATTTCTTGTTGCTACAATGGCAAGGAACTAATCATGATCATCTCCCCACCCTTAGCCCCCGGGAGGCACTGCGGTGGTAATGCGCTGTTCACCCATCTCTATGGAGAATTCTGCCGTGGCAGCGGACATACCCACAACGAACGAGACACCTCTCCGAACCAAGATGGTGTCTCAATCGACGGTTAAATCACGGGCACTTCAAGTGTATAGAGCCAGAGAAGGACCCGTGCTTCTGAGAGCAAATATAAATTTGCTCCACTGAGTCGGGAGGTCTTCGGACAAACTTCGACTCGAGTTGGTTTCACAATTTTCAGGACTAGGACTCATATTTGAAACAGTTGTAGGGAGTAATAATCCACGTCACGGGTACGACTTGGCAGTGTGATAGTGATTCACCTCAACGGTGGCGTCCATTTAAAATGAATCCTATGTGACTTTTTGACACGTGACCGGAAACAATTTGTTTCTGCGGCTCCGACGGAGAACACGAACACGCGCGATTGAACGGCGACCATTGAGTGGCCTCTTGAAGGGATATTTTTTGCCGCATCTTCGTTGGGGGCTTTGCATGTTGATACGTTTGACTTCTGATCTTCTATGTTTGATTCGAGTCAACTGCGTAGCCGTGTTCAGGATGTTACGTCCTGCACCTCCCGGCCCACCAAGGAGCAGTAATATATCTTGATCCACCTTCCCTGGTGCTTGGGTAGAACCTCAGTTTCATCTTCCCAAGAAGCGCATCCAGCCTGAACTAAATCTTTACTTGTTCAACACAGACTCTGTCTCTCGTCATGGGCCCACCGATTCCCTTGCACGGGGGCATGGCAAGTAATCTTTTTTTCACCAACAGCAAATTGCTAACGCAAAATCAGCTCCTGGGTTGTGTTATGGAGTCCTTTGGATATGGTACAGAGTTTCAAAGATTTTATGATCACCACCCTCATCTCTCGCTCAACAGGCCTCCTGACGGTCATGGTGGTTTTCACTGTGAGGTCTCTCATGGCCAACCATCAAACGCGCTACCGGAGCCCCGTCCTGTACACTTTCCTGATCCTTATCTGGGCTCTCTCCACGGGGGTGAGCCTTTCCGTGAAGATAAGCCTGAGCCGCCTGACACCACTGGCCGTAGCACTGGATCACCAACGTCTTTCGGGCCTACCAAGCATTCGTCCGATTCCCCGCAGGACCTATTGCTTATTACGACACTTTGAATTTGCCGTCATATACCGCAAGAAACGTTTTGTACTGTACCCTGGTCATAGTTTCGGATATCTTCGCAGTGCGTAATTGCCAGCGGTTTGATTTTGTTCCAGAACAAATTCCTTCACAGGTATACCGGGTGTACCGGGTGTACAACAATAACTGGTACGTTATTATGCTCCCAGTTATCATGGTCGGAGGATCGTCAAGTGAGCCCAACAGAATTTCACTCGATGCGAACACTGACGGCAGTCAAATCTCAGTCGCTGGCTACGGCACCACGTACTACTTCGCGACTGGCTCCCCCGGGATAGTATTCGACACTCCAATTGTACCTTGGGGGACCAGTTGGTATGCTATGAACCTATCCACCAACATGATGTGCACATGTATGTGGCTTGCATTTCGCACTCTCTTTGTTTAACCGTCGTTGTCGCCAGTCTTGATTGCATTCAAAATCATCCGAAGTCAACGGACGGTTCAAAGGTTATCCAAAGTCTCGAGTGCTCGACTATGGAATACTCTCGTCATTATTCTGGAGAGCGCGGCTATCTATTCGTCTACCCTAATTATGGTGATGACTACCACCCTCATTGGCACCAACTCAGCTTTCACTATATTGGATATAGTGAGTTTCCTTTTTCTTTCTGGGGAGGTAGATCCTGACTGCTTCGTAGACCGTCTCTACAGTTGTAAGGACTTGTTGTCGGAATATCCGCTTCAATTGACAACCCCACAGGGCATAACATTCACGTTAATCATTTTGCGTGTAAGCCTGGGAGTCAGCAGCGATACCCAATATTACGGAGGCATGAGTACAGACGCGACCCGCTTTCCCAGTAGCAGATCTGGGGACCTGACCGTCAATGTTTCTCGTCTGGTCGAGGTCAACGGAAATCCTTTTTCCGGAACAGCTACAGCGGCGAATGGAGGGAACAGCGCCTTTACCGACGATATCAAGTTGGATCGGGTGGACCATGTGTGACAGTACGAAGATTATGATCTGGACGTATGCCTTATTTCTTTGACGTATGCCTTATTCTTTGATGTGAATATATATATTGAGTCCTGGTTTATTAACCCGGAGCTGTTCACCTTATTCCCGAATTAAATCCCAGAAAATGAGACGTTTAGAACCTCATATTTCTACATCAAGTCTTCTCCCAAAGGAAAGCTGGTTCAGAAATCGATCACAATTCCATCACAGATCACGGCAGTGCAAAAAAAGTTGCTGCCTGAACGAAAAACGGACTCACTTCGGGCGTCGATAAAATAAATAGTAGAGAGTTTACGCAGAAGCCATAAGAACCACGTTGTGGCTTTTGGGCCGTGCGCGTCATATGGCTCCACCCGCCAAATTATGACGCAAATGGCCGTCATATGGCTTCTGAAGCCATATGCCCGCTATTTTTGCGCACGGCCCGAAAGCCACGAGATGGCTCCGGCTCCTGCGCAAACAGGTTAGTAAACTAGTCTCAAGGGATAAATATCAACCCCCCAAAAAATTGTGCCACCCAAAGCATCAAAACCCAAGACACACGATGGAGACGGAAGAGCAGGAATTGAGCAGGAAGAGAGTTCTGGAAAACTGATAGAAAACCCCCACAGTTGATATTTGATGTGGAGCTCGCTGGAAAGATATCAACGGAATCAACTGTTCGGGAAACCATCAAATCCACAGCACTGAATCGGCAGAAGAGCTGAATTAAGAGCCATCTCAACCCCGCTCGGCTTGTCGCCGGCAAGGGGCCCTTCAACATGTATCTTTACCTCGTGACTATCCATGCATCGACACCAAGTAAGTATGGGTTTCTTGGTTCATGTCTATTATAGGAGCGGCGCCCTACTGAACATGTACGGAGGAGGCCTGGGGAATATTCGGTGCCAATCGGCGCTCGTTTGAGTAACCACTAAGTATTCCAAGCCCAGAACTGAGAAGGTTGAGGAGTGAGGTGTTGATTAAACCACTGCCCTGTCGCGAAGCGGTTGCAAAAGATTTTGGTTCAAGTCGTGGATTTCAGGAATCGCAAGAGGGTTGATTCCGGTGAATGGCATTGACCGAGACCAAGCTCTGGAAACTTCAGGCTTGTATACACAAATCTTTTTTCGGGTTTCACATTGCTGGCGCTAATTACACTGCTGTAAGGACTCCATCATATGATGAACTGTTTGAGAGAATGCGCTTGGATCGATGGCCGAATGAAGAGGGTTAGCTGTTTGCTCAACACCGTACAGGAAGGTCAGTCTGGATGAGGCGGGGCTGCCTCTTATGTACCCGAGATCTTCAGTCTTAAAAGTGGCGAGCTCGTCGAGTATGTACTTGGTGGCATAATGATAGTACATTTTGAGATGTACTGTACCGGCACGTTCCGAAAGGGGAGCTGGTATCCTGAGTCTTATCAATATCATGATTTGTATCGATCTTCTCTCGCACTACCAATTCAAAGGATAAATAGCTCGTCAAATCACCGCTCAGGGATGAAGCTGACGGACGAGTCCGTGAACTTAGTTACGAGAGATAACCTTACGCCAGTTGAGATGAAGCGGTGATTTCAACTTTATTTTGGGTCTGGAACGGAGAAGTGCCTGCCATATATCCTCGAATCATACGTGCTATCAACGAGAATGTCATGACCTGGCAATCAGAATATAGTTCCAAACGCCTTGATGAAAAATCTTCTGACTTCCGCCACTGATTCGGTGCTCCATGATTAATTGCGCAGTCGATCATGTTGGCCTGTGACTCCTAGTTGGAGTTCAAGTTGCATCGTCGACGGTACCTACCTTACATTACTTTCGATGCGTTCAGTGTTGTGTCCATCTTGATCCCTTCTATAAATGGGAAATGCAAGCGAGATAAAAGGGCCCAGCTACGCCTTCACTACAAGGTCATGTCTCTCCCTACATTCTCGTCCACCAGCACCGGGGAGGAAACTGCTGCCGCTCTTGCGGGCGAAATTCAAGGCAAAAATGGTGAGTAGCCTGAGGTTCCAACTTCATAACGTCCCTTGAGCTCATATTCGCGCTTCGTTCGCAGTTTTGATCACCGGAACCTCTATGGGTGGTCTTGGTTTCGAAATTGCTAGGGTTATTGCAAAACACGCAAACCTCGTGATAATCAGTGGTTATAACTTGGAGAGGTGCTATTAGTCGTAAATAGGCTATGCTATGGCGGTAATGCTAACCTGTTTGGTCGCAGACTGAAACTTTCAAAGGAAGCCATCAAGAAGGATACTCCAACCGCTAACATTCGCACCCTCGTACTCGATCTTTCGTCCTTCGCTGCTGTGCGTAAAGCAGCCGCCGAAGTCAACGCATATTCCGAGCCCCTTCATGTGCGTTGCCCAGTCGGTTTTTCAAACTGTCGTGTTAACAATGAATGTCACAGGTATTAATACACAACGCGGCCGCCCCCGTTGGGCCTTTCAAACTTACCGTCGATAATCTTGAGAGTCAGACGGCAACGGATTACATTGGGCCGTTCCTCTTTACCAAGCTTCTTGCTCCAAAGCTTTTGGCCGCAGGCACATCGAGTTACGTCCCACGTGTGGTGTACATGTCCAGCACCGGCCACGGGTTCATCCCTGAACTCGATCTGAACACAATTGTGGGGAAGCCTGACCCAGCAACTTACCACGCTTTCAATGCGTATTCTCATGCAAAAGCTGCGAACGTTCTCGCCGCTATCGAGCTGTCCAAACGATCCGGCGGTCGGATTAATGCGTACAGCCTGTGCCCCGGTCGTGAGTTTCTTCCCAGCATATACTCCAGTGTTCAGCGCTAAAATAAATACAGTGATTTACACCAATATTCACCAGAAGCCGGAGTCCTTTCAAATCATGCAGGAAGCTGGTCAGCATTTGCTTCCTTCATCAAAATACTTCCCAGTTTAAACGATTATGTGTACATTACAGGTTTCATAGACGCCGACGGAAAGCCCAGCACGGAAAAATACGATGTTTGGAAACCTATGTCGCATGGATCCACTGTGTGCGCTCGTTGTAAACTTTCACATATTTGTCTCGAAGTTAATTCGTCTACAGAACTATTGTTGCAGCGTTTGACCCGCGATTCAGTGGTAGGTTGATCAAATACGCAAAACGGCCTGTATTCCAATATCCCTGACAGATCATCCCGGCGCATACCTTGCCAACGGCGAAGCAAACAAAGAGAGGGCAGCGCATAGCTCGGATCCCGTACGTGATCTTCCATCCTCGTTATATCGTGGGATCATTCAGCGGGGTTTCCATCCGTATAGGTCACTGCAGAGAAGCTGTGGACTCAGACGGAGGACATTATTGGGGAAAAGTTCACCATTTAGTCGAGAGTGGTGGGCTAATTAGTAATGGGGCCGCCGTTACTATACGACAAGAAATTCCAGTTTTACCCTCTTTCAGTGGCAGTGGCAGTGGCAGTGGCAGTGGCAAGTTGAAGTTTTACAGAACTCAAGAGAGAAATGGATGAGTCGGGATGGGCACGCAATGAAACCTCCCCTGCATGACAGCAGGTTCTTGGGGCAACTCACATGATGCTGCTTTCTTAAGAGTCGGTGCGCGCATGGTTGAGATCTTTTTTTTTTTTGATCGCAAGATCTTCCCTTTTATCCTTCTTCTCCTCCGTCTTCCGCCCTCCCCATGTTATACATGTTACATTAAAATTGATGTGGAACACATCATTTTGCTGAGTGCCCGTCAGAAGCCGCGTTCGCTTTTGAGACTGGTTATTTTTTCACCATCCATCCTCTAGTTTTCAATGTCACTCACCTATCTATTTTCTTTGTATGCTTATCAGTCTTGATAGTTCCAGCCCTGTCATTGTTAGAGTAAAAGGTTCAGCAATGAGCCACTGGACGAGGATGACTTAGGAAGTCTCCAAGAGGAGTTGTGCAGAAAACCAATGTATTTGAGGTTCTTCTCAATAGCAAAGAACCGTATTGAGGGGTGCTACTTATACAAGATGTATGGGCCAAAATAATAAGCTAAGATAAGTCACCAGAGCTCCATCTGAGCTCTGTTTATCTGAGGCCCAAAGTCCAGTGCTTCTATGTCGCTATAATAATCCGATCTGTCGTACATGTGTCTTAGTACAATAATATCCATATATGTAATGGTCTGTGACAATAGGGAGGTTGTGCAAAAGCCGCACGAGCCGCATGCGGCTTTTGTGCATTGTGCAAAACCGCATGCGGCACCGTGCGGCTTTTGCTTTCCTGTCTATGATGAATCCAAACCTTAGATCTAGTGCCTTGAATGCCGTCAGCGTTGATTCCGGCATCAGGGGAAAGGAGGAAAGTGGGGTAAACGGCGGTCTTCGGCAGTGTCAATGCCATAGCCGCACAACAGATGTGCCGAACGAAATAATGACGTCAAATAGGGTGCACATTACATTCAGTAAGTAGTTCAGTGTACTCCATACTACCTAATTCACGCGTATGTCTCCAAAATGAACCTGGATTCACTCAAAAACCCTTTGGTTTGTTGTGCGGCTTTGCACAATACAAAAAAGCCGCACGCGGCCTGTGTGGCTTTTGCACAACCTCCCTAATTGTGAGAGGGAAAACCAGTACCTATGCTGCCTTCCCAGTTCACCATTCAACAGTCATAGTGCTGATACTATTTTCTTCTTACAAACATTATCCCCCTCAATGTTCATCTGCAGAATGCCATCTAAATCCATCCGGCTTCAAAGTCGGCAATACCCACTATCAGAATTGAATCTCTTGTTGATCTTTCGAATTCCAACCAGTCTTTCTTCTTTGCCTAGGTCATGATGCAGGACCTATTGGTTTGTCTAGGTGAACGTAATGCTTTGCCATTGATATATCGTTGTTGTTTCGCCAATCTCGGTACCTCTGCAGACTGCATGCAAGGAAGCGAATTTGGGCACTCAGTCCCTTTGTTCCATTCTTCCTACTTCCTCCTCTCAAACAAATGGATCACATTGACACCCAGAATACTATACATCAACGGTGTACCCAAGAACTTTCAATAGTCCGTGAAAGGTCTGCCATATAATTGGTCCTTCCTCTCCATCGTGGCTCTTCGGTCAGAATCGGTTCCCTCCACAAATGCACGGTACTGAGGGCTGTATATCCAGGACATATATTGCACCTCACACATATGGTGACTATGAGTTTGAGTGGCTGAAGCTCTGTTCTGCCTCCTCCGCTACTCCGGCCGGCCTCGGCCTTAAATGACAGTCAGCATGATTCCTGGCAGTCAAGGGGCATTCCGCACTTCCCATTCAGTGCCTCACACTCTTTGTACCCTGCTGGTTTGCATCTCACTGGGACCGTATTCCTGAACATCCTGCGGACGTCTGAGCTCCAAGGTACAATTTCATATGATTAACCCAACGTAGAACTGTGCCAAACTACTTGGAAGGGCGAAGTATTTGTAATAGAGAGTTTGCGCAGAAGCCATATGAACCACATTGTGGCTTTTGGGCCGTGCGCGTCATATGGCTCCACCTGCCAAATTATGATGCAAATGGCCGTCATATGGCTTCTGAAGCCATATGCCCGCTATTTTTGCGCACGGCCCGAAATCCGCCAGATGGCTCCAATGGCTCCTGCGCAAACAGGTTAATTAATAGTGGCCAACTCATGCATACAATAAACATGCTTTTCACATCCCTTCCGCATGCGCGGGCCTGACCCACGCATAATTCATAAGCACTTACTTTTGATGGTGTAATACCATTGGCTTGGGAGGATGGACCGCTCTTGGAATAACCTGAACATTGCAAAACCTTGCTCTCTTACACCAGGGGCAAAAGCCAAGGCGTGATTGACACCTTTGCCACAAAGTTTGACAGCATGCGAACCACATGCATGTAAGGCATATGAGGTTCACATGCCTTGGCTTTTGCCCCTGGTGTAAAGACCACCTTGAAGATAATTCCTTTATTTCATGTACAGACAGATACATATATAGAAGGTATTCAATAATTCCAAGAAATCCTGTGAAAAGCTTCTTCCTAAAATATCTTAGTCATGTTTCAAACCCGCCACCAGCCAAAACACCATCTTCAAACAATGTTTGTGCTACATCGACACCCGGGTACGGAGTTAAAATGGGACAAAATGTGCTCGGGACATTTAGGTGGTCTATAAACAGTATCAGGAATAGTTGACACAAAATGTTCGGAATGTGTTCAATTTTGACCACAGAGTTGTTGAGCGAGTCAGTGAAAGGGAACAAGACTTCCATTTTGGGTAGCATCACTGTATTCAACATTTTATCCTGCTTTCAGTTCTCGTTCGTTGGTCCTGGTTTTTAGTAAGTGGGATTTTGTGCAGCGTATCCACCTCTAAGGTTATTTCTTGATTTATTTCCCACCATCCAACCCACGCAGTGCGCTGTTTGCGCTATTTAGGTCGAATTCAATACCAAAGGTGCTCTGCATCGGGGAGGTGAGATCTAAATACTGTGCAGGAATTGGTTTATCACTGCATTCAAGGGTCGGCGAGGCAACGATTTTGCCGACATTGCCCTAGTCTAGTTCGAGGTTCACCTATCATTTTCCTAGCTTTGCCTATCAAATGCCGAGCCTAAAAACCTCAGCCTAGCCTCCCAACCTGGGCCAAGGTCTGCCGACATTGCCCTACTGATTGCCGAGGTCTGCCGAGGTCATGCGCCTACCATGTGCCGAGCTTAGCCTAGTCCATCAGCAAACCCTGGGCCCCGGCTGTAGTCAAGGTACCCACTTACGTAGCGCTACGTCACGCCATTGCCGATGTTGGGTTTGCCCAGGGTTACGGGCAGACCTGGACCTAGCATAGGCGCTCCCTAGGCACAGAGGTGCGTCTAGGTATGAGCCTAGGGAGCTCGGCAAACCCTCTGCCCAGCCGGGGGTTGAATGCAGTGTATGGTCCTCTGTTAGAAAATGACCAAGTTGGAATGAAATGTGCAAGACAAACCTAAGATATACGGTGGTTTCTAAAATCCTCATATTGTTTTTCCTTCCACATTTCAAACTTGCCCACAATACTTCAGTTAGCATTTCTGTCTTCGAAAATGTCTTCGGTTTGGGAAAACACTTCAGTCAATGTGGCAATATTTGTCAATCTTTATTATACTCAGCCATTTTCAAATTGTTTGTTCACAAAGTCCAGCATTGATCAGCAAGAACGGTTCATCATTCTAAGAAATTCTGTGTGTTCAGAATCCTCAATCTTTGACTTTTGGCAAGTACAAGAGCAATGGTGACCCTGCTCATGAGTCATGTTCATCACAGTCAGGACGGAGTGAGTGAATGGCATATCCGATAGTCCCAAAGGTTGATCGGAATCATGTTTCTGCCACGTTGTCTCCTCTCTCTGCCCACCACACTTCAAGGTTGCTGGATTCTGCTGGACTACAGGCTCTCACCTCTCATCTCCCATCTCTCGCACGCACCGTGGCCAGCCACCAGCTTTACAAATGCTCTATCTAATTCATCTGTCAGCCATAAACCAATTGATAGGTCGCAGTGGCTAGAATTTGGGCCGCCGATGGGTGGGAGCTGAGATATTCTCAACCCATGCGAGTTTCCTTCACTGGCTTCGGTGTTGATGTGTTCCAACCTGTCCTGAGCAGTCTGTAAGGGTGACACGCTGGGCCTTACCACAGGTCCTATGGAGGCTCTGTACTAGAATATCCGAATGGGGCCAGATTCATATAAAGAATGAACAAGATACTAATTGCTCTTTCAGAGTCTGTGGGAGTACTAATTCCCTTGATACCTGCGTGATGGGTCTGATGGCTTCATATTCTTGCTGTCCGTGCGCCATTTGCTTGCACTATGCTGCGAGCAGAGTGTCACACTCAGCACATACACCCCGCTGGTGCTGCGGTGATTGTGGGTGCGGGCATGTGCCATGCATCCGCATCAATGAGGCCTCGAGCTCGCCGCAACCTGCCACTGGCCACGCACACTGCGAATTGTGGCTCAGGCGCATGCACGGCGAGGTGCCATGGGGCATGTGACGGGAATAGCACCAAGGACCGGCAATGTTTCTACATTTGGGAGGGTGGACATGCATCCATGGCCACGCATACCTTCTCTGCGCATTGTATGTGTTCATGTGTGCAGTGCTATGCAGGTTCACCCAGGTTCACCCGTGCACTGCTGCGTAGTGCGATGCCGAATCTACTTGAGCCACCCATAGCGCTGCTGAGCCAGTGGGTAGACCACCCTGTCACCAAGCAGAGGGTGACCTGCACAAGATGGGGCAGGTGGGGGCTAGGTGTGCAGGTCAGACATGGGGTTTGTGCTGGATTTTTCCTAGTTGGTGTCGGACTCGGGGTGCCATTGCGTGCCTATGTACATGCAGTGAGGACAGTGGGTGGGTGGTGCAAGCGAAGGTGGTGGTGGGCCCGCATGGATTGTTGCTGTGCCTCCAAACTGTGGACCGGCGCATATGGCGAGTATTGAAATTCGGAATATTAATTATTTACCGTCCCTGGCCTCTCAGATGTATACATAGCACATTAACTCTATATCAAATGCACATCTCCCTCAATTTTTGGCGCGATTGAGCCAGAAATGTGCTGGGCATCGCGCTGCACCTTCCAGCCACATCTTCCCTCATTGGGATATTTGTCATCTCGCCTTCTGAAGATTTTGCCAAATAGTGCGAGACACGCTGGACATCGTTGACGACGGGAGGGTCAAGAAAAGCCGTGAGATTGATTGCAACTGGCTGGCACTACCCCAAAGGTTGGTGTCTCTCAGGTGATACATCAGACAGATCCACCAACGTGAACAATAGATATATCAGCACTGATCTACCCGGAGAAACATTGATATATCACCCCGCCACCTAGCAGTGAGTTTGTTGGTTGAGACTCGTCTGGAAATTGATTGGCGTGGGGGGTCATGATCGATAGGTGACTTGGTACAACAATGACACCTGAATTAATATGTTATGTGAGAACCATTACTGTCCATTCATTGCGGGACCTTGCAGGCAGTGTATCTGAATCAGGTCAACATTCGACCAGGTTGAATGCCACACATGGAATACGTACCGGCACCCAATTTTACAGGATGCCAAGTCGCACTTTACCGCCAACATGCAGTTTCAAGTCGCCACCAATATATTTGCTACAGAGTGTTCTACTCTCGATGAGTGCCAGTGTTCTTTCCTTTAATTGGCAGAAATCTCTGAAAAAATATTGACTCCTGTGGCTTTTATTGGGTTAGATTGGAGGGCAAAAATGTGGCCCATAAATTGAGTTGAGATGCGCCCCGCATTCAGGCACAAAACGAGAAAGTCCAATACTTATAAAAAGGTATTGACTGACTGCAACCTGAAGCACCAGGCAGGATTGAACCCACCCTGCTCCCTCGAAACCATTGCTAGGGCAACTGTTTTGCAGTACCACCGACTGTTTTAACCTGTGAATGTGAGAATTCATTCTCCGGTTTGCAATCTCAATCACAAATTCAAATCAAGTACGTGCACCGTATGTAAGATTTCACCGAAGTACGCACATGTTGTGCACTTGAAAATGTACTCTGTACTCAGGCGTGACGAAATAAGATGCCCAATATCAAGGGTTTCCTTGGACAATTATCTGAAGCATTAAGGGGCATCGCTGCTCCACGACATTCTTTTGGGGTGAGGGGTACAGGACCACTGGCGCCAATAATCTTCAGTGAATTGAAACTTTATTTGCCATTTTCAGCAGCGAACTCTGCATTCACAACTCTAATGTATGGGTCTGTCTGTCTTCTTCAGATATCAAGACTCGAGAGATGTGCGTTTGTGTATGTATACAATTTTGGTTCAACCTTTATCATTTCGGGATCTCAATCCTCAATCACGATTTGATTTCGCATACAAAGAATTTTGGGTGGGTACATGCAAGAATCCTCAGCACTGCAGCTCCTGATTTGAGTCAAAGAGTACTCTGAATTCAGGCGCAGATAAAGAGGTCGGGTGGCCGCGTTTTGTGGGGTGAGTACTTTACTAGGGGTTCTGATCAACTCGGCCTGGGGCATCGGGGGGCATCAAACCCCAGCCGCTCCCACAATATTACTTTGGGTGAGAGTTGTGCATACCACTGACACCTATACTTATGATCTCAAGCAGCCAACCTTTGAGTTTGAACACATTTCAAACCCTCACGACGTTGGTATGGCCGGTGCTTTTGTTCTTAAGTCGCAATTCACAAGATAATTTTGCCCAGCGAGTCAAGTTCACAAGTACAAACATGGTTGAGTTGATCAGGGTGCGGTCCACAGACCCGGCCTTTGCAGATGTTTGGCGCCAAGGGCATCATTGCCGACCCTTGCACTGAACCACCATGATCTCAGATGGTTCCACTCACTCAGCTTCTTGCTACACATGTGGCTTTGTATTGCCTATTCTCCCAGATGCCTCCAAAATCACACACCTCCACAGTATCCTGTGTTCCAATGTTCTGCCACCCGAGACGTCAAGTTTTCATGCCACAATTTTAGTGATGCCTACCGAATTGGCGTGTTACGATGCGGAGATACACAGGCTTCAAACTCAACTAAATCACTTGATTTGCAACTGTCATATTCTGGCGTCTTATGCCAACGGATGTTGGAGTTTATTTTCTCCCATTCGACAACTACCTGCAGAATTGCTGGCAGACATTTTCGAGCTGTGTTTGCCTCGAGAAATGTACCAAATATCGGATACTACGACCCCGGAGCAAGAAGTTGATGGTATTTCCTGCCAACCTCTGCTTCAATTGGCACGGGTGAGTAACGGGTCTCGCACTTCATGCAGTTACTCGCTGTGTCAAAAAATAATCGGAAATTGGGTTGCACAGCCACATAAACCACATATGATGAACTCTCATGTACATATTATGAATCTAGTGTTAATTTGGTGCAAATTGTGATATAAAAACTCACTGTACAGGGCAATGCACTTGGGACTGTAATAAATTTAGAAAATAGTCCAAAAACTATAGTATTTCCCTACTGACAGGTAGTTGTTTCACCTTCGCATCAGCCTGTTGGCCTCCAAAATAAGGCTACATGTGCTAGAATGCACACATAAGCTCTTGTCAGGGGAACCCCCAAGTCGTGCCAGTCACGCCCTCGTTGGCACATCCTGTGTGACCAAGCCCGGGATCATTGCCAATCGCTCCGATCACGTGTGATCGGCTAGTCCTATTTTAGTCCGCACCTAGCGTGGGAATCCTTAGTCTTTCTTCTGATTCTCCCTCGCTAGGTGCGTATATTAATTACCTCCTTGTATTACTAGTTCTGTATGGATGACCTTCGGATTCTCCCTCGCTAGACTCTAAGCCCAGCTAGACCTCAAGGTTGCCCTTACAGCAGAAGAAAGACTCTACGGGATTAACTGGTCAAGATTGGGACCTTTGGCGTAGACTCAGACTCGGACCACTTCGCCAGTGCTCCAGCCTCCCCAAGGTCCAATCTTGCCCCCTCCTCCCCTGCTGCTGCCGACACTGCCATGCCCGACGAGACTGCCGCCCAGGTCACCGGTGTTCACACTGCTGACCAGGCCACTCGTCGACTTGCTGACGTCGAGGTCACGCTGGCCCGCCTCACCAATCTGGTAGAAAAACTCTCTAGTGCCAACTCTACCGCTGCCACGACCCCTGGTGGTAGACCTCCGGCCGGTGGTCCAGCCCTGTTTGCTGACACCCAACCGGCTTCAAAATCGGTCTTATGATCAAACCCTCCGTTCGTCTTCGACGACGACTAACGTCAAGGTCGGGCATCCCTCCATGCCGTCAAGACCTACACTCAGCTCCTCCCCGAGGCCTTCCTTGTCGACAGGGTTACCTCTGAAGAGAAAGCCGTATGCTTCGCCCTGTCCTATATGGCAAAGGACTCGGCCCAGAAATGGGCAGAGTGCCAGTCGGAGAAGCTCCCCTTCCCCTTTCCGACTTGGGCCAGCTTTGTCGACGAGTTCCAACTCCAATTTGTCGAGGAGAACGAGCAGGACCACGCTCTCCTCAAGCTCGAGTCTCGCGGGTACTACATGGGCACCCGCGATGTCTGGGCCTACACCGACGACTTCAAGGACCTCTTCGACATTGCCGGTATCCTCGACGACCTGGTCAAGGTTACAAAGTACCGCTCTGGCCTGGACCCGCAGGCCAATGTGGCCATCACCACCTCTGTGAACCCCCCATCCCTGTGTGACTACACTGGCTGGTGCAGCCGGACCTACTGTCAGTACGAAAGTCTGACCCAAGGCCGCACGATCTCAGGTCAAGGTCGTGCCCCAGTGCCGTCGCCCGTGGCTCGCCCTTGTGGTGATGTCCTCCTTGCAGTCCCCCCTGCCCCGAGACCTGCCCAGCCTCCGAGGGTCGCCCCTCTGCCGCTCCCCCCGGCAGTCCCCATGGATGTCGACGGAGCCCGGGCACGCACCTCTCTCCCTCGCACGTGTGATTGGTGCGGGGCTGCCGGTCATCTCGCTCGGGATTGTACTGCCCCCGCCGATGTCCGCTCCACTGATGTCATCGACGAGGTCATCCACCAACTCGG
This sequence comes from Mycena galopus ATCC 62051, assembly GCA_014925785.1. Lineage (NCBI taxonomy): Eukaryota > Fungi > Basidiomycota > Agaricomycetes > Agaricales > Mycenaceae > Mycena > Mycena galopus. The sequence goes on from WIQG01000524.1 coordinate 22,342, forward strand.
TGATGACCTCCTTGACGAGCTGGTCACCCGACTCCGGACCTCCGATGACCTCCCTGCTGAGCCGCAGGTCAACGAGGTCCCGCCGGTGGATTTTCCCCTTCGCAGCGAGTGACTGGTGTGCCCTCGTTCGCGTCCTTAAATTGTTTCTCCTGTTTGTATGAAGAGAATGCCAATGTATCGGATTCTGCAGCTGACACGAAAGACACACCCGACTTGGCTGTTGACCAGCCGGTCACACCTGACCCGGCTGTTGACCAGCCTGTCCCTTCGCCGGCAAAGCTCTGCTTACCTCGTGGACGTCGACCTGCTTGGGAACGCCGGCTCCCCAAGCAGTATACCATCCAGGCCACTCCTGGCGGGAACTCCCTCCACCTGCCCCTGGAGATTGAGTCGGTCGACAGTGCAGTCAAGCTGTCACTGAGAGCTCAGATACTTAGGACTTCGTGAAGTTTTGTGGACGTAGTCCAGGGGTGCTTCGCGAAGTTTTAGGGGACCAGGCCAAGGTTATATAAGCGGTGTCGCGGCGTTTCCGGCGGGGTTGAGGAGGTCTTGGCAAGGCTCAGAAGGCATCAGAACCCCATCAATCGATCAATTTGAGCTCGCCGCTCGTGGCCGAAATAGGTAGACAGGGGCTATTGCTATATACAGCTACAAAAGGCGCGCTGCGCTTGCTTCCCGTACGCCGCACCCCGTCCCCGCGCTGCCCAGGTTCATGGCCTACCACCCATACTCCAGCTGTCCCCCACTGCCCCCGCCCTCTCCCGCCACCGTCATTCCCTACGCGCTTGCCCCAATTTTGTCCAAAAATATTCGCAAAATATCGATATATATGCCCAAAATTCCCAAAAAAAAGCCGCGCCGGCCCAGATCGTCCATGGGGTGCGCTACATGGCCCTTCTTCATCTACCGCTTCGCCCCGCGCCCGCGTGCACCGTGGTACGCCGGGCGCGGGGCAGGGCGCGCCTGCTCTTCCCAGCGGCTAGGGCGGGTTCGACGGGCGGGTTATCTTCTGGCAGGGGCGCGGGCACTACGGGCACATCCGCTCTAAGCAGTCCGGTGCCGCGCGCGTCCTTGGGCGCGCCCGGAATTTCCTGTGCATTTTGCGCGCCGGCGCCCGCGCTTCCGCCTGCTACCGTTACCGTAGGTGTCGGGGGCATTGCGCTAATGCTCGCGCCGGTACCACTCGCGGTGCTCGTAGGCGCCACCTGCGCTTCGCTAGGGCCCGGGCCATCCATGCTCTCTGTCGGCGCGCTTAATACGGGGGTCACAGCTGCTCCAGCCTCGTCGGGGGGGGTTCCTTCCCTCCTTAAAATCCGGTTCAGTCAGGGTATGTCTAGGCAGCAACAGATAAACTGACCCTTCCTTGATCATTTTTCCCAACACCCACGTCACGTCTGTGACCGCGCGCACCCACGGCTCCGAAGGAGTCTCCATCGCTGCATGCCACCATTTCAGGCATGCTAGGACACTGAGAAACCCATTTTGACCAGGGCATCTCAAAACATCCCAACTCCCTTCCCCCATCTGCACCAGCCCCCCGTCGCAGCGGCGCCAACTGGGATTAATTCCCGTCCACCACGCCCACCACTGGATCTCCATCTCCTCGGCCGTGCCAATGTCTGGTACCCCCTTTCGAGCGCTCTTCACCCACGCCGCCACAGCCTTTGGGTGATTCGCCGTCGGATGGGCCTTCGTCTGCATTCGGCACGTCAGTGACCATCCCCAACGAGTCAACGAACCGAAATTACTCACGCTGCTGGCGAAATTTGACGAATCCTCAAGCCCCCACCATGCGTCCATGAGCTCCGCCCATTCCGCCCCCATATTTCCATCCGCCAGCACCTTCTTGCCATGCTCGGCCCAGGCCGGTCCCTTCGATCCGCCTTTTGCTGCCGCTGGGCGTCCCGATGTCCGCCTCGTTGTCACCGGGGTGGCTGACTCGCCTTCGCCGTTGTCGGTGTCGTCTCCCGAACTGTCCGAATCCTCGCCACTGTCGTCGTCATCCTCGTCGTCCCACTCCTCATTGTCATCACGTCTCATCTTCTTCTTCTTCCCGCCCTTCTTGCCGCCCACCCTCTTCATGCTCGTACCGAAAATGTTTGACAATTTGAAGAGCTCAATCTCGAAGGCGATTTTCTTGTTCCGCGCTCGAGGTTGCCGGGGGCGAGACGCCCGAGGGACGCGATGTACCTCTTCCTAGCCGCGGGCTCCATTAGCCCGATCTCCTCACTCAACGCCTCTCCCATCTTAGGCAGACCCCACATCCGCATCGGCTTCTCGGCCGCGGCCTCAGTGGCAGACGCAGAGGCAGTTTGAGCCGTAGAGAGACCTGCGGACGCCGAGAGAACTGGAGCCGCGGATGGGTGAGGGAGGGATGACGGGGAGGGAGCAGGGGCGGATGTGACCTGAGGCGCGGGCGGGGGCGCGGATGGCTCTCGAGACACGGGCGCAGGCGCAGATGGAACTTGAGGTGCGGGCGCAGGCGCGGATGGAAGTGCGGATGGAACTCGAGGTGCCCCCGCGCCTGCAGTCGCAGAGGCCGCGCCCTCCACTAGCTGCAGTACCGGCAGCGACCCCATCTCGATGTTCTCCGTTGGCGTGGGCCCCATTTCGAGGTCCTCGACCAGTGGCGCAGGGGGGCAGGTCACATTTCGACGTCTCCAGAAGGTGGCGCGTTTCCATTTGCATTTTCCGCCGGCATTTGGATCATGTCGATCCCCACGAACAAGCTGTCGAGGGAAGTAGACCCCGAAGGGCTCGCCACGGGGGCTGTTGGCGAAGTGGTGTCTTTCCCAAGAGTCTGAGTCTCTGGACATCGGTTAGAATCTTTTTACATTGTCGCTGACCATAATAAATAACTCACCCTTATAACCCGCGTGAACGAATTTCAGGTATGTCTTCAGGGTCGCTGCGTAGCCTTCTGGATCCCAACGCGGCCAGTATTTTCCGTCAACAACCCCGAGTTAGCACTGCGCACGAACCAGTCAACAGAAGCTTTCAAGACAATTCTGTGTACGTACCTCACTGTCTCAAACTCGCGCGTCTCTTCATTAATTCGGCCCCCTATTATATTCAGGGTGAAGCCAGTGTACACCTGCAACCCTGCGAGCAGCGGTTCCACTATCGCAATGAAGTTTTCACGGCACCTGTCCGTGCACAGGTCAGTCTAGTCCGCATTTTCTCAATTCTGTAAACACTTACTCCCATTGCGCCTCAGGGTCCGGACTGGGCTCTCCTGGCCCACCGGCATTGTACGCCTCCAGCTCCTCAGCGTGTGCGTCGTCACATTCCTTCTCGAGCCGCTCCCTGACGTCTTCGGGCTCCGCTAGCCACATCTCCTTCGCCACCTCACAGCGGCGCGCCAAGTGTTGAGACTTGGGCTCATGCCCATATTCGTCTTTCCAACGTGTCGCGACCGCCTCACGGAACTCAGGATGGCGCATGTATATGACAGTATTTATCGCTGAAAATTATAAGGTTGAGAAATGAGGTTCAGAACAGCATTTTAAGACATTGAGGTTTCAGGTTTTGTGAAAATATCAGGTTGAGGATTGAGGTTTAGCCATTTTTTTTAGGTTGCACTAGCAGGTCTGAGATTGAAAATGTGAGGTTTCATACGAGATTTGCCAGGTTTCGTACGAAACCTGCCAGGTTGAGTGTTGAGGTGGAGAACGAGGTGCTCAGAATTTTTTATCAGCTCCCCATCATCATATGATGAATCAGATGGGATCAAAACTGCAATGTTTCAGGTAACTCCAGAAACTAATATTTAACCTCTATTTATTTAGATAATCCTGGTTCAAAATAACAGCTTCTGGAATTTGCCTTGAAATTGATGGCTGTCTGCATTGGGTTGGAAAGGGTGGGCCCTGGCAATTCTCAGAATATTGATGGCTTGCCATATTGGGTGCCTGCCTGCCTTGCAATTGATGAGATGCATGCATCTGGGCTCCTATTGATGGTTTTTTACTTGAAAGCCAATAATTCATTCTGAAAGCGACGGCTCTTGGAAAGTATTTTGCATTTTGCAGGCCAATGAGGCCACCTATTGAAAAACACATCTAGAGGACTCTTGTAGCCCTTGATGAGCTCTAGAATTTGGGCATAGGGATCACCATATGCAGTGAAATTTTCCGTTTTGGGAAATGAATGCTTTCGTCCCAAAAAGGAAATTTTGGCAAAAAATCAGTCCCTCACCCGCCTTTCATCCGTTTTGGATGTTCTAACTTGGTAGGGATATTTACTACCAAGTTAGAACATCCAAAACGGATGAAAGGCGGGTGAGGGACTGATTTTTGCCAAAATTTCCTTTTTGGGACGAAAGCATTCATTTCCCAAAACGGAAAATTTCACTGCATATGGTGATCCCTATGCCCAAATTCTAGAGCTCATCAAGGGCTACAAGAGTCCTCTAGATGTGTTTTTCAATAGGTGGCCTCATTGGCCTGCAAAATGCAAAATACTTTCCAAGAGCCGTCGCTTTCAGAATGAATTATTGGCTTTCAAGTAAAAAACCATCAATAGGAGCCCAGATGCATGCATCTCATCAATTGCAAGGCAGGCAGGCACCCAATATGGCAAGCCATCAATATTCTGAGAATTGCCAGGGCCCACCCTTTCCAACCCAATGCAGACAGCCATCAATTTCAAGGCAAATTCCAGAAGCTGTTATTTTGAACCAGGATTATCTAAATAAATAGAGGTTAAATATTAGTTTCTGGAGTTACCTGAAACATTGCAGTTTTGATCCCATCTGATTCATCATATGATGATGGGGAGCTGATAAAAAATTCTGAGCACCTCGTTCTCCACCTCAACACTCAACCTGGCAGGTTTCGTATGAAACCTGGCAAATCTCGTATGAAACCTCATATTTTCAATCTCAGACCTGCTAGTGCAACCTAAAAAAAATGGCTAAACCTCAATCCTCAACCTGATATTTTCACAAAACCTCAAACCTCAATGTCTTAAAATGCTGTTCTGAACCTCATTTCTCAACCTTATAATTTTCAGCAAAAAAAGCTTTTATACATGTAAAATTGAAAGTCTGCTGGGCGTCTGGCGGATGGGGATGCGGAGGGAGTGGGGTGGCCGGTGTTGCACAAGGAGGATATCTGTTGCATGGAGGACGCGGAAGAGCTCAAGACCAACGCAGAGAAGCGGAAGGCGCAGGAAGCGCGCCGGGTTCAACGTGAGGATGCATTGCGGCGAGAGGGCGAGCTACTGCCTTTGACGGAAGACGAGAAACGAGACCGCGCGAGGCACGCCGGCGAGAGTGTATGGATGGTTTCTTGGATTTGGGCAGGAGCAGGGACAAATGGGACAGAGGCGGAGCTAGAGGAAGGCAAGTTGTTTCATCGCTTGTTGTCGATCGGAGATCAAGGCCTGACAGATAATGAAGGTTTGCGGATTGAATGGTGCAAGGCGTATACGAGGACGAGGCGATGGGACGAAGAGGTACAATTGCTGCAAGAGGAAGAGCGCCGGATTGGAGTGACGCTGGAGTGTCGTGCGCGTGAGTGGGAGGAGCGTGTTAAGCAACTGCCGGTGGGGAGGGAAGAATGTAACGCGTGGAATGACACAGAGTCGGCAATGGGAACGTGGACGGTGGAGCGCACGGAAGGAGCGATTGCATATGGATTGAAGCAAGTGGAGATGTATTGAGATATTGCTCGCCGAGTACGCGTCTCAATGACGGAGGAGAGAAGGGGGCGAGGGAAAAAGAGGATGGTGTGCGACGAGTGGATCGAGGCGGACAGCGAAGATGTGTTTGGGAGAGGGGAAGAGGAGGACGAGCTGGAAGATTTGCGGAGTGACCGCGTGGCCGACGATGACTATATCCTCAGTGGCGGCGCAGATGAGGATTAAGGAGGGAAGTGGGCTTGGTGAGTGGGCTTTACGGGCGGTGTTCCAGCATGAATTTTGACATTTGCGGTGGTAGGGAAGGATCGACACCCCGTCCCCGAGTGTGACGCGCCTTCGCACCAGATTCGGGCGCGATCATGGCACCACCACAACAAGCAGAAGCGGGAGATCCCGCACCCCGTGTGTAACGTCATGGGCCATGCCCCCCGACCGCGCCGACCTCGAATTCCCGCCCATCGCCCTGCCCCCCGCCTTTTGTGATCGCGCGCCAAAGGCGGGCGCGCTACGACCATGGTACCACCGCATGCAGAAGCGGGAGATCCCGCACCCCATGCGTAACGTCGTGCGCCATGCCCCCCGACTGCGCCGGCCCCGAATTCCCGCCCACCGCCCCGTCCCCCGCCTTTTGTGATCGCGCGCCAAAGGCGGGCGCGCTACGACCATGGCACCACCGCATGCAGAAGCGGGAGATCCCGCACCCCGTGCGTAACGTCGTGCGCCATGCCCCCCAACTGCGCCGGCCCCGACCGCTGCCCCGGAAATATTTGTGGAGGGCGAGCGCCCCCCGCTGCGCCCGCGGTGAGGCGTACGGCGGCCGGCGAAGTGGTGAGGGGGCCGCATGGGCGGAATGGACGGCGCGAAGGGGCAGCGAGGAGTCTAAAGAGGCGCGTATATAGCTAGTGGAATATTTGGAATATATCTTTGGTTTCCCATTAAGGACATTTGCTCCGAGTTGCCGTGCGCCTGATGCAAATTTTTGATGGCCGCCAAGGCTCGTGTGGCACTATTGATGGCCTAGGGACGTGGGAACGGCCATAGGATAAGCCGCGATGCCGCCCATATCACCCCAAACCAAACACGACCCTTCCTTTTCCCTTTACGGCTTCCCCAAAAACTTCGCAAAGCGCCCGTGGTATATATACGGGACCTTTCGCGAAAGGGTGCCATTCTAAGTTGTCACTGAAGGGCCTCCTTGACTGTGGTGCAACCTCTGAGTTCATCGACTCAGAGTATGTTATTTCGCGCCAGATCCCCACCCGTCGACTCTCCCAACCGATCCCGGTCTTCAATGTCGATGGCTCACCGAACAAGGCTGGCGCTATCTGCGAGGTCGCTGATGTTGTCCTGAGGTACAAAGGCCACTTGGAACGGGTCCAGCTCGCCGTCACTCGTCTTGGCAAGCAGCAACTCATCCTTGGCTACACCTGGCTTCGGAAGCATAACCCCGAGGTCGACTGGGACACCGGTGAAGTCAAGATGAGCCGCTGCCCCACTAGCTGTAGCACCTGCCGTGATGAGCTTCATGCTCAACGCCGCATCGCGAGAGTCTCCGCCGCGATCCTACGGCAGCTTCACGAAGGTCCCCTGCCTTCCACGGGCGACGATGACGACGACGACCTGGACGACGACGATGAGTGTCCCGAGCTCAGCCCAGACCCCGACTGCGAAGACGACGAAGACCTAGAGGACGGTGACCGCCTCTTCTATACCGTGTTTTCCCCGCCGTCAGAAGAGATCCGCGCTGGCAGCACCGTCTCCCAACAGCTCGCGGAGGCCTTTGCTCGGAACTCAGCCCCTATGACAGACTCGGTGCCATCATGGGTCGTTGACTTCGCAGACGTCTTCAACAAGGATGCCTTCCACTCCTTGCCGGACCGTCGATCCTGGGACCACGCTATCGAGCTCGTTCCTGATGCCAAGCCTGCCAACTGCAAGGTCTACCCCATCTCCCTCCTTGAACAGAAGGAACTTGACACCTTCATCGAAGAGGGGTTGGCCACTGGCAGGATCTGGCCGTCGAAGTCCCCAATGGCGTCGCCGGTCTTCTTTGTCAAGAAGAAGGACGGTGGACTTCGGTTTGTCCAGGACTACCGGGCACTGAACGCAATGACCGTAAAGAACCGGTACCCCCTCCCTTTGATCAACGACCTCATTAACCGGTTGAAGGGAGCCCGGTTCTTCACGAAACTTGATGTCTGCTGGGGCTTCAACAATGTTCGGATCCACGAGGGCGACGAGTGGAAGGCTGCCTTCCGTACTAATTGGGGACTCTTTGAGCCACTGGTAATGTACTTTGGCCTTACCAACTCGCCAGCGACGTTCCAGACCATGATGAACAATATCTTCCAAGACCTCATCCTGTCTGGGGATGTCATGGTCTACCTCGACGACATCCTCATCGCGCACTCTGACCTCACACGTCACCGTGAGGTTGTCCGCGAGGTGCTCCAACAGTTGCGAGAGCATCGGTTGTACCTCCGGCCAGAGAAGTGCGAGTTCGAGAGGTCATCGATCGAGTACCTCGGGGTCATCATCTCCCACAACCATGTCGAGATGGACCCAGTGAAGGTCGCTGGTGTTGCGGCTTGGCCGTCACCGACCAACAAGAAGGACGTGCAGCAGTTCCTTGGCTTCACAAACTTCTACTGACGCTTCATCAAGGGGTTCTCAGATGTCGCCCGCCCTCTCTTCGACCTCACCAAGAAGGGCGTCACCTGGGCCTGGACCGCTGCCGTAGCCGCCGCATTCCAAGCCCTCAAAGATGCGGTGACTGCGGAGCCCGTCTTGGTCCTTCTGGACGAATCTCGCCATTGGCGACTGGAGGCGGACAGCTCTGACTATGCCACCGGGGCGGTCCTATCCCAGCTTGGTGACGATGGCAAGTGGCATCCAGTAGCCTTCTACTCCAAGAGCTTGAATGACGTCCAACGTAACTACGAGATCCACGACAAGGAAATGCTCGTGATCGTCCGAGCCCTCGAGGAATGGCCGCATTTCCTCGAAGGCACGCAGCATCCTGTCGAGATCTGGACCGACCACAAGAACTTGGAATACTTCAGGAAGGCGCAAAACCTCAATCGACGGCAGGCACAATGGTCCCTGTACTTGTCCCGGTTTGACTTCACACTGCACCACCAGCCCGGCTGTCTGATGGGTCGCCCGGATGCCCTGTCGGGCTGTCCTGACCACGGTGTCTGGGCAGACAACCAGGATGTCACCCTCCTACGCCCGGACTTGTTCCACGTCCGCGCCATGGAGGGTGTTGCTGTCGCTGGTCCCGAGGTCCCCCTCCTCTGCGATGTCCGCGAAGCCCTCGCTGGCGAGCCCTACTTCGAGGACCCTGTGGCTGTTGTTGCCCGCAAGCTCCTCAAGGTCCGCGGCGCCCACTCATCTCGCTCAGCTGAGTGGTGTATCATCGATGGTCTCCTTCACTTTCGAGGAAAGATTGTCGTCCCCTGCGACAAAGACCTTCGGTGGCATGTCATGCAGCAGCACCATGACACACGAGTCGCTGGCCACGCCGGCCGGTTCAAGACATTGGAGTTGATCTCCCGGAACTACTGGTGGCCCCAGAGGTCCCGACATGTCGGCCGGTACGTGGCGACTTGTGACTTGTGCTGCCGCACCAAGGCCCTCTGGAAGCTCCTTCATGGTGAACTCCATCCGACAGAGGTCCCGGCTGAACGCTGGGACACTGTCTCGGTAGACTTCATTGTCGAGCTTCCAGACGCCCATGGTTACGACATGGTCATGGTGGTCTGTGACGTCCTCGGTAAGCGTGCCCACTTCAACGAGTGCCACACCGGCCTCGGTGCAGTGGGCGCTGCACTGCTGTACTACCGGAATGTGTGGAAGCATCACGGCACACCCCATAAGTACATCTCCGACCGAGGACCCCAGTTCGTTGCGGAGTTCACCCACGAGCTGTGGCGACTCATTGGCATCAAGCCCGCGACCTCAACAGCCTACCACCCGCAGACTGATGGCCAGACCGAGCGTGTCAACCAGGAGCTCAAGCGGTTTGTACGTATCTTCACAAACTACAAGCAAGACGACTGGGACGAGCTCCTGCCCGCCACTGAATTTGCATACAACAACCACATTCACTCCTCCACCCAGCAGGTCCCCTTCATGACTGACACTGGTCGGCTCCCTCGGATGGGGTTCAAGCCGAGCGGTGTGCGCTCGCGTCTGGAGAACGTGAACAAATTCCGTGACCGGATTGCCAAGGGGATCGCCGAGGCTCAAGCCGCGCTCGTCAAAGCGAAGGACGAGTACAAGCGCTACTATGATCGCCGCTGTGTCGCAGCGCTGGAGATCAAGGTAGGAGACCAGGTCTGGCTTGACGCATTGGATATCCAGACGACCTGCCCATCCCGGAAGTTCTTGCACCGCCGTCTTGGCCCGTTCAAGGTTGTCAAGGTGGTCAGCCGTGGTGCATACAAGCTCGAGTTACCGCCACGGTACTCCCAGCTCCACCCTGTCTTCCCAGTGGTCAAGCTCGAGCTCATCGAGCCCAATTCCTTTGCTGGTCGACCGCGGAATGACGAGCCTCCACCAGTCTTGGACGACCCAGGCAATGTGCAGTGGGAGGTTGAAAAGATCCTCGAGGCGAAGCATCGTTACGGCAAGCTCTGGTACTTCGTCAAGTGGAAGGGCTATGGCGAGAAGGATAACAAGTGGGTCAAGCATTCAGATATGTTCACCGACGAGGCTGTTGCCGACTACTACCAACGCTATCCTAATGCCCCACGACACATCACTGCTTCCACCTTCGACTCGATTCCATTCCACTCAGTCAACATTCAGTCTCTGCGTTGAGGCGCCACAGTCCAAGCGGGGGGTGATGTCAGGGGAACCCCAAGTCATGCCAGTCACGCCCTCGTTGGCACATCCTGTGTGACCAAGCCCGGGATCATTGCCAATCGCTCCGATCACGTGTGACCGGCTAGTCCTATTTTAGTCCGCACCTAGCGTGGGAATCCTTGGTCTTTCTTCTCTTTGGATTCTCCCTCGCTAGGTGCGTATATTAATTACCTCCTTGTATTACTAGTTCTGTATTGATGACCTTCGAATTCTCCCTTGCTAGACTCTAAGCCCGGCTAGACCTCGAGGTTGCCCTTACAGCTCTTGAGAAAGGAGAACTATCCTATGGTGCTGGAGGCAGCAATTAATCCCCAGAGAAATTACACCCCTTTTGACAAGAAATTGTGAATCTTAGATTTTCACTGGAAACCAGGAGGTATGCTGGGGTTTCACTGGCATGTGGGACTCAGTGATACCGTTTGAAAGTTTTGGGGTGCAAAACTTCCCTGGGAAACCCTATTTTTGGCGCCGAACTTGCTTCCGGTTACTTTTTGACACAGTGAGTATATGATGATTGAAAATTTGTGGAGGTATCCTCGCGTTCGTACCAAGCTGCAATGTGTACCCCAAAACTCTGGTCTACTGTGGTGGTTGACACATCTGTTTGGAGCCGGTGCGCCCCATCTGCGACCACTCTATTTGGTCTGCTTGAGTCTTCATTGAACCGAGGACGAAATCATCCCTTGGTCTTGGAAGTCAACGTTCACCAGATCTATCCCAATTTGCAGTCCGTTTTGGAGCTCCTCTGCATGCGATGGCAGGATGTTTACTTCTGTTTGGACCACTGGTCGAGCACATATCTTGCTGCTGCCAAGGGCAACCTTGGTCAGCTGGACACGCTCTGCATCAGCGCGAGGTGGAAAGGCATGGACATCTTTCGTGATGCATCTCGGTTGAAAAACTTTGAATTCCACAATGAGGTCGATTTCACTCCCGACCTCCTGTGAGCGCAAATTCTCACCCTCACTTATACTGGAGATGATGATGTCGATCCATTCAATTCTCTCTCGTTTTTGGGATCTGCCAAAAACCTCTCAACTTCCACCTTTGACTTTGATGTGCAGGGGATCTCTCCCGACCTATGGTGGCAGCCCCTATCATCTGATGTGTGATCCCTTGATTTCTGTTTAATAGCCAACAATTCGCTTATTGTGGGCCAAATGTTTGACGCCCTCACCCTGCCTGGAATCCTTCAATTTCCGCCCCCGGTGATGGCATTTCCCTGCCTGTGGCCTCAATTTCTTGACATTAGCGGACTGTTCTTTGTTTGCCCAAAATTGTTTGACGCCCTCACCCTGCCTGGAATCCTTCAATTTCCGCCCCCAGTGATGGCATTTCCCTGCCTGTGTGGCCTCAATTTCTTGACATTAGCGGACTGTTCTTTGTTTGCCCAAAATCTTACTTTCCAGAACATTCATGCAATAATAACAGATGACGAACTATTGGACTGTCTCAAGATGTTACTGGTTCTAGAGCAGTTGGTCATTTCAGATGATACCTTGGACAGCATGCATGTTGTAATCACAGACACCCTTGTGCAGGGCCTTATCTACAAGTCAGGCACCACGCCCTTTGTTACGAGGCTATTCAGTTTGAACTGCACGTCCCTCCTCGGATTCAACGACTCAATGTATGTTGACCTGATGACTTTGCGCATGAAGTTAAACGATGAACTCGACCCCAACCATGTTTTCCAGACAGAGCTTTGGTGGGCCATAGGATGTAGGTGCAAAGTGTCTTCTAAAATGTTGGACACACTGTTGGAATTGGTATCGGTGAACGATGTGCTCCGAACTAAACCCAAACAATCCAATTATCACCCAAAGATAACCCAAGTCTTTCCGATATAAGCAGTGATGCCCACAGAAATAAGACAAGGATCAGAAATTGGCCGATCAGAGGAAGCAAGAGCTGAGATACAGACGAGCGATAGTCCCTTGTACAGGTCCTAACAATAGGTTGAAGGGAAGGTATAAGATTCCCACAGAAAGATGAACCTTCACTACAAGATATCACCAGGAATTGGCCTGAGAGATAATTGAGCAATGGAAATAAGATAGTTTAAGAGCTTCGCAGCTATGAGACGAGCAAGTGTTGTGTGTGTGGTGGTGGTTGTGTCCGGAGACACGCAAGAAACCTCCTAGAGGTGAACGATAGACTATTTCCACGAGGATATATGCCTGAAAGCTTATTTCCCAGAGAACCCAATGACAATTTATGATTGATGATGAACGATGAGCAATACAATTTGACGATTTGATGATGAGCGATGATAATGACGATAAAACAATTTCAATTCCAGAACTATGTAGCCTCAATCACGCCCTAAGACGTTTCCGGTAACCAACTCCTTATTCCAACAGAAAGGTTTCCCAATGTTAAAGTCCAACAACGATACACACTGCGCCAACCCCAGAAATAGCCCAAATCGCAAGCATTATGCCTACTAGTACAAGGGGATTCTGTGTCCTACTCGTAATAATGTCCCAACTACTTATACAAATCCCAAAATCATATGAAAGTCCTCAAACCAAGCAGAAATTAGTAAAATGGCCCGAGATCGTTCCTCCTTTCCCGTTTATCCATCAGAGGAATGGCTGCGAGCATATTGCCATTGGCCAGTGCCCAGGTAGTCCCTGATTTCCTGACCATGCGGCTTTTGTCATCCAGGATATTTGAAAACACCAGTCCCCTGGCTGACTGATATCGTGTCTTCCTTCTATTCCTTTTGTCTCCTGCCCCTTTCCCATCGCTCCTGACCATTGGGTCTTATTCCCCTGGCCTCCAGCTTTCTGTAGATAGTCCTAGTGTCCCCTTTTCCCAGAAAGGTTTCTTATTCCCACCTTCGCTTCCTCGGAATAAGATCAATCCCATCAGATTGTCTTAACCGACCTTCACTTATTCCGGAACTCCTCTGGTATGAGCCTCCCCAAGCCTCGCACACCTGTCACATGGAAAGCCTTGCCTTTAGCCGAGCAGAAATAAGCTTATTCCCGCATGTCCCATTGTAAGTATCTCTGGCTTATTTCTCATTGTGGAAATAAGCTCCAGAAATAGTCTCTTTAGAGGTTTGTGGGCTACACTCTCCTCTACAGTTTTCGAGGCGAGCACTGCCAGTCCGCAGGGTAGTCACCTGCCCTTTGTACTCGTTACTCTGTGATCCTGATCCTGACCCTGCCAGCTATACCGAGACCGTATACTAGCTTTCAGAAATAAGCCTATACTGTAATCAGACTATTCCAAAACACGCAAAAACTGCGGTATTTAGGTATAGTTCAATTCCAGACAGTTCATCGGAAGGCAGGCTGCATTTCGTTCAGGCCAGGCTTAGTATATATTTCATTTCTTGATCCTCATCATCTCTGACCACTCTTCACGCAGATTATTGTTGCAGAGTTTGTCAGTTGAGACTCAACAGCGTGGGGTTCATTGATATGTGGCTTGGTAAAACAACAACACCCAAATTATATGTGTTATGTGAGAATCATTACTGTCCATTCATGGGCGGAGCCTTGCATCAGGAGGCCGTGTATATGAATCAGGCCAACAGCCCGCCAGGTTCAACACCACTCATGGAATAGCTACCAGCGCTCAATTTTATGGGATGCCAAGCTCCTCGCTCTTCCTCCCTCACAACACTAACTTGCATAATGAAGGTGGTTCCTTTCACCCCCCAAGCCTGCCATCGCTAAAGCATCACCAAGGTCCCTTTGGCCATGTGCAAAGATAGTTCATTGACAATTAGCCTCTTTGTGATGCAGCCATCAGATGTGACTGGCTGGGCTACTGAACATTCAACACTGCAGTGAACATGTCAAGTATTGCCTCAATTTCAAGGTGGCGGAAATTGATACCAGGGATGGCCTCTATCAGTCCTCACAATTTTTCAAATTAAGTCAGCCCCAGGGCAAAACATCTGGTAGCCAGCTGCGAACTAGTATTTTCTGTTGTTTCGTTCTGTGGTTATTCAAGGTGGGACCAAATTGTTTGTAATTTGAATCTTTCAATGCCATCCTTGCTTTTCATACCACTAAATGCTCCCCCAGAATCTTTACATGGACGCTACATGTGCATGAACGTTCTGAACCCCTGGGTGGGTCCAGGTGATCACTAGGGTGTTTCATGACAGGTTTTTGAGCGTTTTTGAGGCCTTTTTTAGGTCCTTTTATCATTCTTTTTTCAATCGAAAAATGTTGAAAAAACAATCAAACAACGCCTAAAAAAAGGTTCATCCATCATGAAACCTCTAAGCAAAAACATGGTCCTGGTTTTTGATGGGGTGAAAAAAGAGCCATAAAATGCTACCAAAAAAACGAAAACATTGCATAAAAGGCCTCAACCCCTTGTATGCACACTTTCAAAAAACAGTGAAAACATTTTTTGGCCATACCGAAAAAAGGGACCATAAAAGGCATGCAAAAAAGGCTCAAAAAACTTGTCGTGAAACACCCTAATAAATCAACAGTGTTATCAAATTTGATGCCAACACACACCCTTTGCTCTGTACTTCCACTCCACATGGCTGGGCTTTTGGACCTCCCTACAGAGCTTCTGGTGGACATTCTTGAAACCGTACGTTCCCAACGGGAACACTCCATGATCTCTCTCTTTTATGTAGGAGGCTTCATTTCATCGCTCTCCCGATCTTCCTCTCGCGACATGGTTTCGCTCCCGACTCAATTGCCAGATTCGAGAAGGCCACAATTTGCTGGCCGCATTGCAAATCTCGCTCCTCCCCATACAACTGCAGTCCCTCACATACGTCTTTCCCCACCCAAGTTGCACATCAGTTTTCCCCCTTTTTCCACATACTGTAGCGTTTCGACCAAATGTTCGCCCGTTGTGACCTGTGACCACAACTGTTCATTTGCCAACAGTTTGAATTGCCTTTTAAGGAAGTTATCCGACTTTGCCGGAGCAAAAAATTGCCTATTTGGGACGGAAAAGTTCAAAAACATCGATCCAAAACCATGGTGACCTGTGACAACTTCCACCAAGTGTTTGGTTCGGTGGTCCTTGTGACCAGTGACCGAACACTTGGTCGAAACAGTACAGTATTGCACGCCTCGAGAAGTATATTTCTGCCTCCTGCCGGCGCAGCACATCACCCCTGAACCAGATACACTGGGCAGTGTGTGTCTTGCTGTCAGGTACGACCGAGGATTGCGTGTGTGGGCCATCGCCATGGAGAGCCTCTTGAACTGCGTCGTCAAGAAGCAATGTGCCTCTTTAGCCATCATGCACAGGGGTCAGTTCATGAGAGCCTATGAGGTCTCCCCAGGCAGCATCGACCAGTGCCCCACTTTAATCCAGCATCTATTTTCTGCTGTACCCAAGCTCCTTCTGCACACGAAAGTTAGCGAGATGCAGCAGTTCAGCTGTGTTCCGCACCAAGGAGCTGGCCAGATCGAGATGGGTACATGCCAGCGGTCAACTATACTCACCTCCCTCATCATTCGTTCTGCGACCTTTTTCCTTTCCCCGGGGCTGAACTGGACCCTCACAGTGCTCTGAAACTACCACATAAAATCCCTTACCCTGTGCCGCGGTGTGGAGGACTCTACCATCTGAAGCACTGTGCTTCCTCTCATCACCTCTGCCAGCCATGGCCTGACTTCTCTGCTTTTGGTAGACACTGATTATCTCTCTGATGGGGAGTTTCTCAACTTCATCGCCCAGCTGCCTCAGCTGCACCATCTCTCCATTATGGATTCAAGAAGGCAAGCCGAGATCCCTGAGTCCTACACCCCCATCCTGCTCCGTGCCCTGGAGACACTCTGCGCCCCGCTGCAGCTCATCGAGCACCTGGTGCGCCACCCATCCCCACTTCCAAAGATCATCACAATCTGCAACCTGTGGCCGAAATTATATGTGCCATCGGAGCATTAGTCACTGCCCTGAACACCATTGAATGCTCTGGCAGGGCCGCACACCCCCGCATCTTACCGTCTCAGTCACCAATTTTGCGCGTTATTGTTCCACCGACGGCCTGCGTGTGTGCCTCGATCGCATTGAGGTGCTGGAGCTCATCATGACCCCATTCTTTGCAAGCGACACGACTGATGTTGCTGCCTGGATCACATTGTTTCCCAACCTTTGTCGCGTGAACCTCAAGCTCGTTTCCGGCCGATTTCGATCTGCCCCGTCTTCTGCACGCCATTGAAGCGACCGAGTTTGTGGGTGAACTCAAGATGAATGGGAAAATGTATGACAGGGAACGACGATGTGTGTAAGTGTTTGACTCCGTACGTTGTATTTATTTGATACCGTTATTATGTTATGAGGATTACTTGCATTGTTATCAATTGATCAATTGACACCCTGAGATGCAGTCTCCATCTTGCAACTCTATGGGTGATATACTGTCAAATAATTAGGTACTGGTTCCATGGTTTTTGAAAACATTTGCTAGGAAATTGGGTGACATCTTTTCTGACCTTGGCTGCATCTTTCTCACCTTGGTTGCATCTTTCATTATGGTCGCACCTTGAAATTGGGTTACAACCATTTGAGTCCCATCAGCATTGCTTGTGTTTGGTATTGATCCGCAAATCCCCCCAGCTGGGCTCAGCATCTCCACAACTGCTTCAATATGGGTACGGCCAAGCAGGTCAAGGTTCTCTGTGTTCAGAAAAGCATTCGGAGAAATATCTGTGGCATGCAGATGGAATCCCTTCCGAAATCCATGAACTTCCCATGTTTTGATGAATTAATTGCTATGAGGGCTATGAAGGATGTTGAGCTCGCTTTTGTGGAACACATAGTTTAAGATACTGTTCAGAATGTGCTCTAAGCACCAGGAATTCAATGTGATGCTCTCATAGCGAGAATTCATCCATTTCAACTTTCGGAACAATATGGCCATCATTGTTTCCATCAATGCCATCATAAATTGAAAATTTCCTCCAGACAAAGTCCTTCACATGTGAACCGTTTGAATTGTAGTCCATGTGAGCAGTGGACTGCATCCTAGATGGAAACATGCATCCACTTTCCAAGATGCGATCACTTTTGCACCTTTCTTCCCAGATGCAACTAAAAACCCTGCAACCACGGTGATGTAACCCTTGATTAATTTTTGGACAGTATATGTGCCATACAACTCTAATACTTTACTCTCTGTGTGAGGGTCACCTCTGGGTTTGCTGTCAAAAATACACTGTGCAGAGACACGGCACCACTGGACGGTGAAATGAGAAATGGGTCCAAAATTAGGTATAGTTGGAGGGCATTAACATATAGAATAGACACAAAATCCGCGGATATTTGCATCCCGGTCGCGCACCATACCTTGTCGGGTCTCGGAAGGGATAATCTCGTTGCGGGCATCGATGTTAAATGTGGTGCCGTTGAGGAAGACGAAGAATTCGGGTGCTTCTGCATTTCAACCCACGACGTATAATTCCGTTCCAGTCACAGTGTTCACCAGGATTGCCGGAGGCTTAAAGGTGCCTTATATGCTGCGGCAACACCGGTTGAAGCCATAACTCTGCAATGGAATGGTTGCAGAGGCATCAACCGCCGGGACCGGAGCAATGCTGCCTAAAAATAGGGATCTGATATTTGGACTGTTTTCTTCTTGGTCAAAAGTGCGTGCCCCGACTGAGGGAAATAGAGAAAACTCTACAATGTGTCAGCGAACAGGCGATAGTTTCATGATGATTTGAATGTTCAACCCTGACACTTATGTTTCACCTTTTATGGCAAATCTCATGGTTTATTAACAGTTAGTCTTACCAAGCTTTGCGGAGCATCGGCCCCAACTTCGATGAGATCTACAACTTGGGCATTGATTGCGGCCGGTTGTCGTAATTTCACTCAATGTTGTTCTAATTTGTTCAGTGTCGACTCTGCTCTTCAGACTGCCAGTGCTAGCGAGGACACTGGCGGGCACGACGGTGTTCAAATATGTATTTCAAAGGACTGAAGTTAGGATCGTTCGAGTTTTACGGCAACCGTCACGTGTGATGGGCACGTGAGCAAATCTCAACTTGTCGCGAACGATATGGATCGCCAGATGGTACGTGCTCCATACAGTATCCCTCTCATTCTGCCAACCGTGACAGCACGAAAAGATAATTTCCGACCTTGCCGCACCGCACGATGAGCTCCCCAAGAAATACATTCGGGATAAGTACTACTCTGGAGACTCGAGAGCTATCAATGGCTTAGAGACATTGAGATCAGGCGAGGCTGGGTCGTCACAGAGGATCAGATGAAGAAGGTTGCGCTTTGGGTGCTGTCGCAGCACCCTGCCCGGGCCTCCCTGTCCGCAACGGGGGAGTTAGATTCCAGTCGCACGTTTGCAATGGCGGGCAGGCTTTTCCTACGCCACATGGGCTTGCCACGCAGCGGCGTTTCGACGTGCCATCTGGAAGACGGGATCTCGAACGTCATCTATGTAGATACGAACAAGACCAATCCCGAGGAGTACACGAAGCCGCAAGAGTGGAAGGAAATGACAGAGTATTTGGAGTTGGAAGGGCCGCCGTCGTGGTACCTGTTGCTCAAATGGGACTAGCGAAGTGAATCACTCCTGCATGTCATTCTCAAATCGCTTCTGCATGTAGTCTTGTGTCAATGGATCATCGGTACTTATATCGCACTTTACATGGCACTCAATAATGAACATGAAATATTTAGGCTCATAGTGTATAAAATCCTTCATAGATAGTGAATATGTAGAGCAGAACCAAGCAGGAAGAGAATAGGAGATGCAGGAGTGCAGTGAGCGACATGCCTACCTGGTGCCTACAAGTAGCTCATGCTGGCGGTAATGATGATTTGGTCAAAAATGCGCATCCCAGCTGCATAGCCTCGAGCGTTGCAGGCGCGACGCTGAGCCATGAAACTCGAGCGGTAATCGGAGGTAGGGATACCAAGATTATGAGGTGGCGCGAAGCGGGTGCGAAGCGGGTGCGAAGAACGCTGGCGCTCGAGGAAGATAGTTCTAAAAACAGGGTTGGGACCCGTGGGCGTCCCACCATCTCCTTCCAGAAGCTTCGCGAAGAGCTCGCGTCAGGAACCGCGCAGGAACTGAAGGCATGCTGCTGCTTTTTAAACGGGGATTTGGCAGACACGGCGGCCGGAGCCAGAAGATGGGAGCGTGGAATCAAGAAGCTCACACCGCAAAGCCCAAAATTTCAGGGCAACATAAATTAGCTGCGAAATGGAAAGTATTGAGTTATGTATCGGATTGGTCTGAAACTTTGCGTTTCTGGTGCATTCGTTCAACACTGAGTCTCTAGTCTTTAGGCCTCAGTGGCGACGAGATGCTCCGGGACGGTCTCCAAGACGTTCAAGGTTCGCTCGCGTTCTCCTTCCCAAGACCAGCTCTACAGTCAAGACCGTCGTCGAAGATGGGGTTGTATACATCCAATACGCTCTAGATCTGAGTCAATTGTTAGGTACGCTTTGGCTTCCTTGAACTTGTCCTATGCTGACACTTCCCCTCGAATAGTTGAAAGACTAATACAACACTGTAGTAATAATTTTGAGGTTAATACATCCTTTCTTTGTTTATAAACCCGCTTGGATAGAAGTATGGCGCAACGGACCAACGACTCATTTGACTCCTTCCCTCGGGAGTCGAGAGGAGCAGCCCGATCTCATGGTATCAATCAATATTGCTCGCTTTGGCCGCCAGGTCCGGTATACCCGATTGTAGACCAGTGACTAGCGGCTGGATTTGAGCCTAACCCGATTGCGATTGCCGGAAATCCAACTCGTGGCCAAGTGAACTACTTACATATTCTCTCTCTAATATGTATATCCCTACCGCGCGTTTTTCCATTGCAGTAATACGGCATTCACGAGCAACTTGAATCATCTCCCTAACCTAACAACGAAAGGTCAAGACAGCCTGAGGAAACGACGATGTTGGCATACTGCACTCACATTATACAGTACACAGTACACGGCCCAGAGTCATTGGCCCACCACCACCATCTTTCTTGTGTCCCCGGACCCCGAAATGTGGCACGACTCGAGTCCTTCCCGGTCGCGTCTGCATGCGCAATGTCGAACGTCGGCCCCCCGCTCGTGACAGCGCCGTCGCAGAGCAGAGCAGTCGACATCATACGACCCGGCCAGCTCTGGTTATTTATTCATTTAATAAGTACGTGCAGGACGAGGCTGAGGCTGAGGGTCGTCCCGCTGTCGCTATCGTGTTGCTCGAGGCGGCGATTCAACCCGGACGTGCTATATATAAATAATCAACGACGTCGGCGGTGCCGGTATTGTCGGGCGGCGGGATGTCGTAGGCGCGCTAGTATCCTTGGATGGGCTTAGAAGTCACCGGTGTCTGGGTAGAGACGGGCCCGGGGTGGGATGCCGCCGCCGCCGCCGCCGAAGGCGAGGTACCCGAGACGCGACGCGGGTCGCTCGCCCTCCAGCGTGTGTGTCGTCTTCCCTGCTCCTTGCAGTGCCGCGGTTGAGAGCGGTAGAAAGGAAAATCTGCAGTGCGTAGTAGTTGCAGGTTATAGGCGGACAGAAGAGAGGGACCAACGTTGCAGAGCAGTCGGCGTATTCAGCCATCTCGGGATACGCTGCCAAGCCGAAAATCTTAGACTCGGAGTTGATTCCATCCCCTTCCCCTTCCCCTTCCCTTCCCATGCCGCAGAAGAGACTCCGATCGATCTCTTGGTGCGCCACTATGTCGGGTTTCAATATCAATGATCACCTGAGACGCGGCCAGACGACAAAATGAAACCTGAAAAGGGCTAATTAATAAATACCGGTCTGAATTAAACCACCACCGACGCTAACGCGCTAACGGTGGATCTCAGAGACTCGGACAGCGGCGCCGGACTAGGCGATTTAAGTTCCTTGTGTGGTATTTTGCAGTAGAACTGGCTCACCAAGGAAACGCAGGAATTCAACAGTGGAGGGCGCTTCGGTTGGCGTTGGCGTATCCGGCAGCATACTTGACAGACTCGGGGTGCAGACAAACCATTATAATTGGAGTACAGTACTTACTTACTACCGACATGGAGGGTGACGTAGAAGCGCCCAAACGATCTCGTTCGTCCATCGTACCGTTCGTTTCGTTACCTCGTCAAGTGCGAGCGAGGCCTAGGGCCTAGGCTGATCATAACATCGTGGACGATTGCTGGGCGGGCGCGGGGAGTGGCAGGCAGGCAGGCAGGCAGGCCGACGACGGGGGGAAGGGTTACCGGGACGACTTTTCCGAGTCGTCAGAGTCTGAATCGTCTGCGCCGGAGAGGGAGAAGGAGGGGGACCCTGTCGGCGTCATGTATGAAAACTAAAACACGGCGTGCAGGGATGAAACGGAACGTACCCCTGCGGCGGGCGCGGGCGCGGGCCCCGGTCAGCCTCACGGGGAGGCGTACACTGAAGGGCAGGGAGGTGGGCGCGGCGACGGGGTCGACGGACTGCGAGCGCGCCGCGGCCGCTTCGAGCGCGCGCGCGTGCGCGATGTTGCCGTAGCCGCCGCGGCCGATTGGCTGAGTGCGGAATTAAATGATTCATGAGTGAGTGTACTCGCAAGCGGTGGGATGGATTATGATACGCACAATCGCAAGCCTCCGTGCCTCTGCATGCGCGCGGAGGACCTCCTGCTCCTGCGCGGAATACGACCATCCCGCCGCATGCGCGTTGCGCCCGGCTGCGATGTTGCCGTACCCCCCGCGTCCTGTGGAGTTCGAGCCGCGGCGTGGCTCGCGCGAGCGTCCACGGGGCCAGGGGATGTCCTGCTCCTGCGTTTCCGAATCTGGGGCTGAGGGCGGGGGGCGGCCGTCGGCGTGGAAGTTGCCGAATCCGCCGCGGCCGGTGAGGTACTAGTGCCACCGTCAGCAGGCGCGCTGGCAGAGGATAGGATGGGACAGGACAGAGCAGAGCAGACTCACGCCGCGCGAAGGACTCGTCGAAGCATCTGCAAAAGAAGCTTATCTTTGGCCTTATCTCTTATCTCTCCTTGCGTCTAACACTCACCAACAAGCGTGCTCGTCTCCGCCCAAGCGCCGCGCTCGTCGTCGCCCGCTCTGTCGTCCCGCTCGCCCTCGTGCGTCGTCGTCCTCGGGCTGTGCATCCGCAGACTCGTGCTTAGGGCCGAGATCCGGCCGGCCAGCGTGCGTCGCCCATTCACGTTCGCATTCGCATTCGCAGCACTCGGATTTGGGGGCGGCGGGCGGGGGGGTTGCTGCTGGGAGGCAGGCATGGTGAAGGTAGGGTGTGGGATGTGGGCGTGCGTATGTGCGCCTTGTGTGCGCCGGACCATTGCCATCCGATGTCATAACAGGGTAATAATAATTAACAGATGCGCGACTTTCGCGTGTGCCTGGGCGTGAGGCGACCTGTTGCAGATTTAAGGGTGTGATCTGGCGGGATGCCAGAACGTCTTGAGCCATCCTAATCCCGCAAATTTCCGCCTGGGCAGTATATTTCTGCGCTGCCAAGACATCACGTGAGGTTGGTCGTTCTTCTCCCTCACACGAAGTCCTGAACTCGCACATGGACGTCCTTCAGTTTCACGCTACATGAAACGAACCCTCGAAGAGCAGAACTTGTTCCCCTCAAACCCGCCAAACATATGTTTGCGCACTTGAGGATTGTGGTTCGGTCGGAGTATGGAACTTATTTCACTGTTACAGTGCACTCAGATTTCACGCACAAAGACAAGTCATTCCCAGCAAATTGCAAGGACGCGGCGAGGCGCCGACGTCTGCGGATCTGCGACACAGCTGACTTCGGGACCGAGACCGCCGAGGCCGATCCTTACACTCCACATCGTTGTCCCGTCTTCCTCCCTGGGCTCCCGACTCGCCGCAATCCGTGAATCCCCTGCTCCAATTTCTAGCCTATGCCCGTTAATGTCCTGCACGACGTTTCTGTTCACTTTCCTCGCGCATGTCTGGTGTGGCATCGCTGACGACGATCATCCCGGGATTTACTTCAGTCGGAGCGAGACTAGGAGGCCATCGGTTTCGATGCCCGCATCTTGCGGAACCAACCACCAAGCCGCGTGCGCCCTCCCGCCGCCATGCCCCTCTCCCCCGCTCGTCTAGATCTCCCCTGCATCCGACTCTCTCTCCCGCGCGTCCATCCACCTCGCCTCCAACCGGATCCAAGCTTCCTCGCTTCCTCGCTTCCTCCCACCCCCTGCCGCGCTCTGTCGACCTCTCTCCTCCCTCCCTCCCTCGATTGCGTTTAATCTTCCTCTGCATCGATCGCATCCCACACAACGAATGCGTACCTCCAACTCCAACTCCAACTCCAACCCCACATCGACGCTCCGCACCTCCTCGGCATCGGCATCGGCATCGGCAAAGCCAAGGAGCAGCGTGAACACGAACGGCGAAGACGAGGGAGGTTCGTTCGAGGCTCAAGCTTGTACTTCATTTCTTTACCTCGCCTTGTGCGCGAGCGAGGCTTTGCCGGAAGATATAAAGTACGGGGGTGTGCGCTTCGTGTGGTGCGGCGCGTCTGGCGTCTGGCGTCTGGCGTCTGGCGTTTGGCGTTTGGGACGGGGAAGGCGGGGATTCGACTGTTGTGCGTGGTCGAAACGCGAGTATGTAGCAAGCACTAGTGTCGTGCAGAGGCGTTTTACGTGCAAAAGAGCACGCGTCAGGCTCACATTTGCGGTGCGATATGTTCTTCCCTCGCGTCTCGTCTCGTCTCCCTCCCCTTGCTGCCTTGGCCTTTCGTTTTCCGCTTGTCGTGCGCTCAGCGCTGCCCCCGATATTCAAGCCTTTGGCCATGGGGGCTCCGAGTCCGCGAAACGGTTTGTAGAGTGATACGCGGCTCAGCGACCTCCGGAGGCGATTTGATTCACTTGTGGTTTGTTTGCGGCGAGGCAGTTCGGACTTTTTACCTGGCCTGGCGCGGACTTGTGCGGGCGGGTCGAAGCCCAATTTCCAAACGCGAATTTGTTTATTTCTCGAATCTCGACAGTGGCCATGGGTGACGGTGAGCGGGGGTGCGGGATACAAGCGCGAGATTGGTACTGCAACGACCAGCATGCGGCCTTCTTCGCTTTACTTATATCAATTCACATACCCCATCCACGTTCGTTATGTTTGCTTCCTTTTGAGATTTCAATTTGGCTCGCTCGCTTGTTGGATTCCTGGATGTCAGCGACTCACTTATTAATGTGCCGCCTTCAAGTTTTTCGACCTCTCGTCTCGTCCTTGCCTCTTGAATTAATTCTGTTTGGCCGCCCGCCAGGCACTCGACATTCGACATGCGCGAACGCCTCACCAATCAATCGCGCGCGCGGGCCAGCTGGATAGACTTTGCATCGCGCAGCGCTTCGATTGGACATGGACAGATTGCGAGAGAATCCGAATCCCTACTCCTAGTGCTTCGTTTCGTTTCGTTTCGGTCTCTGCATTGCATGCATGCATTGAGAGTGACTTTTATATTTATAGATCGCCAGCATTTTACAACAAGTATCGCAAATGCGAGCGGCAAACGGGTCTGTATCGCACCGTCTCCATTGAACGTTCCACGATTCTGATTTTACTTATCTCATTGAGCGGGAGAATTTTTCTTCGTTGCAAAGGAGGTCTATCCCACATCCGTTAAATTCACAAAAGTCACTGAGTCCACTCGAGGTGGGCAGCGAGTCCGGTCGCGTTTCAGGTCAATTTCAGGTCAGGTTAAAAGAGACGAATAAAAATAAGAATCATGCATGGGAATAGCATGAAGCTGCTCAAGATCGCGATGACTGAAGACCGAAGATTCATCATACATAGGTCGATTAAGTGAATGAATGACTGCGTCACATCAAGAAAGGATAAACATAATTTTTCTTCAACGATAAGACGGTGGTAGCATGCAGGAGAAATCAGTGGGACGGCAGGGATGTCCCGAGTCCGCTGGATTGTCGTCAAACACATACTGGGTACAAAATTGAGAAACTTGCGATTCAAGCGTCATCTCGGCCTTCGCAGCCTTCGCAGCGCGCCTTTCCTGCTCCTTCCACACAGTGGCATAGAGTTCCTCTGTATCATCGGGAAACTGGTGGACGGCGCCCTTGATGGGAGGGTATGATGTGAAGGCAGCAAGGAAATCATCGTGTGAGTCAAAATCTCCTCCGAAACTTTCCAAGTAGTCCGAGACGGTGTTGAGATAGTAATACTTGTGGGCAGCCTCAAACGCGACGCAGGGATCGACGTCGGGCAAGTACGCGAGTGGGCGGATGGTGCCGGGCACTTTCGCAACTCGTTTCACAAAGAATTCCATCATCGTGAGGTCGTACCACTTCGGAGGGACGTCAAGGAAGATACGGTTCCATTTGTCCCAGTCGCAAGAAAAATGGCCAAGGTCGAGTTTGGTACGATAAGGCTCAGCAAAACGCTCCCTTTTGCGGCGAGTTTTCTTACCGAAGGAAGATTAGGCCAGAGGTAGCATTGGTTTCTGGTTAAAGCATACCTTATCTGCAGACTGGGCGGATCCGCTTATATGGCGCAAGGAGCAGGTGATTCTGTGGCAGAAAGTCAAATGTGAGCAAAAGAAAAGTCAAAGGAGAATTAAGCCTCACTGAGAATGGCGAAAGGGCAAGATTTTAAGACAGAATGGCATACGGCGCGGAGTCAGCATGGTGGCGAAAAGGAAGGAGTGGGAGGGGCCAGCGATCGGGCCATCAGCGATCCCTTTGGCTTTGTTTGTTGATGAGGCCTTCCTGCCAGAAGCCGAGGTGATGTTGCCGACCGTTTTTGGAGCCGGCACAGACACCGGCCGACCAAACCTAAGAAGCCGAAGTTGTTCAAATTTAGTTGCCCGAGGGACGTTGGTCAAAAATCATGTAATTTAATTGTGTTTAGTGTACCAGCGCGCAATTTTTGATTCCCCTGAGAAAGCCCGCCTACATCTCCTGCGGGTAGCTAAATGAAAATTTGACGTCCGGAGGTAAGCAGTGAGCACGCTCAAGTCGACATCAGAGTGACACGACAGCGTGACATCACCGTGACCCGACGCGTCGCGAAGCAGCAACATTGCGCGTATTGGCCGCTCGACGCGCCTTTGGCATCCTAAACGCACGGTAATCCTTGTAAGACTTCAATACACTTATCTTTGCAACTCAAACCTCACAAAAATGATCAATTTTACGCTTCAAAAGGACAAACTCTATTTATTCGCGTACACACCTGCAAAACGACCAAAAACGACGACTTCGGCCAGGATCTAAAATAGGAGATAAGAAGAGATCACAAAAACAGCCAAAGAGACGTTCTCTAGCGATGCGCCCAAACAAACTCGCTCAACAAGGAAAATAAAGAGAACAATCCCGTACCTTCTTCCAGCTCTCTGCGCGCTCCAAAACCGCTGAAAAAGCCCCGAGACTACAAACAGGACTACCAGAATCTTCAACAACAAGTTTACCTCTCAGTCCTTCAAGGAGGGTGACAGAAGCGCCGTGACTGCAGCTGTCACCAGGCACCCGAGGTCCGAGCACGTGCCATCTGCGGATCTGCGACACAGATGACTTCGGGACCGAGACCGCCAAGGCCGAATCCTTACACTCCACATCATCATCCCGTCTTCTTCTCTGGGCTCCCGACTCGCTGCAATCTGTGAGTCCTCTGCTCCAATTTTTAGCCCAATGCCTGTTAATCTCCAGCACGACCTTTCTGTTCACTTTCCTCATGCAGGCATTGCTGACGATCCGCAGAAGCGAGAATAGGACGCCATTGGGTTCGATTCCCGCATTTTGAGGAACCAACCACCAAGCCGCATGCACCCTCCCCTGCCCGTCTCGCCTGCATCTGACTCTCTCTAGACTCTCCCATGCGTCCACCCACCTCGCCTCCAACCGGATCCAAGCTTCCTTGCTTCCTTGCTTCCTCCCATCCCCACTGCACTCTGTCAACCTCCCTCCCTCCCTGTGTCTAATCTTCCTCTGCATTGATCGCATCCCACACGACAAACATCTACCTCCAACTCCAACTCCAACTCCAACTCCACATCGGCATCCTCCGCACCTCTTCGGCATCAGCATCGGCAAAGCCAAGAAGCAACAGTAACGTATCCGTGAAGACAAGGGAGGCGAGTTCGCCTTGTGCGTGAGCGAAGCTTTGAGGGAAGATCTAAAGTACGGGGGTCCGTGTGGTGCGGCGCGTCTGGCGTCTGGTGTTTGGGCCTGTGACGGGGAAGGCCGTGGTGAAGATTCGAGACTCGGGAGTTGCCAATGCCGCATCTCTTTCACATTTGCAGTGGTCCCCCACGTCACGTCTCGTCTCGGCTCCCTCCCTCCCCTTGCTGCGTTTCTTTCGTTTTCCGCTTGTCGTGTGCTCAGCGTTGTCCAGGATATCCAAGCCTTTGGCCATGAGGGCTCTGAGCCAGCAAAACGGTCTGTGTGTGGGGTGATACGGGGGCTCAGCGCTCTGCGACCTCCGGAGGTGATTTGATTCACTTGTGCTTTGTGGCGGCAAGGCAGTTCGGACTTTTTGCCTGGCCTGGTGTGGATTCAGGTGTTAGGGGGCGGGCAGGTCGAAGCCCAATTTTCAAACGCGAATTTATGTCTCAAATCTCGACAGTGGCCAAGGGGGATGGAGAGCGCGGGTGTGGGATACAAGTGCAAGATTGGTACTGCAATGACCAGCATGTGGCCGTCTTCACTTTACTTATATCAATCACGTAAGTACCCCACCCCACCCCATGCTCGTCATGCCTGCCTCTCCTCTTGAAATTAATTTTAATTTGGCTCACTCGCATGGTGGATTCCTCAACATCAACAACTCTGCAGACTCTCTCTCACTCATTAATGTACCTGCCCTGCTGCCTTCAAGTTTTTCGATCTCTCGTCTCCTCCTTGCCTCTTGGATTAATTCTGTTTGGCTGCCTGCCAGACATTCCTTCGACATTTGAGATTTGATAGGAGCGAACAGGCTGAATCAATCACATGCACACGCCAACTGGTTGGACCTTGATCGCACAGCACTTCGATTGGACATGGACATGTAGAAGTACGATGAGTATGAGACCTCAGTCACACCCAGATGGTAGTAAGAGACTCAGTAACATTACCTGTAGAAGTACAATGAGTACGAGACTACAGGTAGATAAATAAGTAACTGCATGGTAAAGTAAAATAAAGAATATGCACCCTCAGTCACACCCAGATAGTAGTAAGAGACTGAGGGGCAGAGAACGGATCCGCACCATTTATATGGTGCGGATACGATCAACATCAAACAATAAATAAATAGAGAGAATGAAATAGAGACCATTTGGATTGGGAAGCGAAACACCAACAGCCGGAAAAGGAAATCTCACGCATCAACACTCCCCCTGGCGTTGAGCCTCCTTCTCCAATCCAAGCCCATCTGCGCCACAATTTGCTCGTGGACAACCCGAGGAAGCGCCTTCATCAAGATGGCGGCAATATTCTCTTTCCCCGGAATAGATGAGACCGCAATTTTGCCCTCCTTGACACGCTCGCAGATGTAGTGATAGCGGATGTTGAGGTGTTTTGACAACCCATGAGCCTTCGTCGTCTCGGTGAGGCTGATAGAGCCCGGGTTGTCCCTGCACAGCTGCATCAGGAACTCTTGCGGCAAAAATACCTCGGACAGCCAGCTCTTCATCCACATCACCTGCTGTGCACCCTGCACCAACAAGATGTACTCAGCCTCAGTTGTAGACATTGTTACAATGGGCTGCCGCTTGGCAGACCAACACACTAGAACTCCACCCATGAAGAAAATGTAGCCGGAGGTCGAGCGTTGCGTGTCGATGCATCCAGCCCAGTCTGCATCGGTGAAACCCTCAGGCTTCAAACCACGACCTCCAGGTGCATTCAGGATGTCGCATGGAAAATAACGGACGCCGTAGTTGAGCGTGCCCTTGATGTACCGCAAGACTCCGAGTAATAATCCCCAGTGATCGGGATTTGGGTTGGACTGGACGTGACCGAGCGACGAACACCAATATGAGATATCGGGCCAAGTCCCACCGCTGCCCCAAACCAGCATACCGAGGATAGGACGGAAGGACTTTTTGCGCATAAATGCTGCATCTTCTGGGGATAGTGGCAAACTCTGAGCGCGGATCTGATAGCCAGGTGGGACCAGCGTTGACAGCGGAGGAAGATCGCTGTAACCGAAGTGTTCCAGTACCTTTTCAAAGTACTGCATCTGGCTCAGCGCGATTGAGCCGTCATCCATCTTCTCGACCGTCAACCCCAGCAACAACGCAACATTCACCTCCTTTGAATCCCACTTCGCTGCAAACTCCTCCACCACTCACTTGCTCTCCTCCTTGGAAGACGATGCACCCAAGACGTCGTCCATGTGCGTGGAAGTGAGGGTGTAGTTATTGCCACGCTTGGGCGTCTGGATGCATGGGTCGGCCAAGATTTCTTTGTAGCCCAGATCAGTGTACCCAGCAGCAAGAGTTTTGTACCAGATATGTCCAGTCTGGACCAAGCCGTATAGTGGGCGCCGAAGCAGACAGACTTTCTGTTCCTCCCCCTGCTTCACGAACCCCCGCGGCTGCTTCATGTACACTGGGCTGTCCATCACCCCATTCAAGTACGCCTCCAAGAAGTCCCACTGGCGCACTTGTAACTGTTTCACAGCCGCGACTGCAAAACACATACACATGGACTCCATCCTCGCCACCACCACCCATTTCACCTCCAAATCTTTCCCTGCAATTATCTCATCCCCATGCACCACGTATCTCCCCTTGTACTTCACCACATGTCCACCACCATCAACCTTAATGTTGTACACCCACATACCGTCAATTGCGCGCTCGCCTGGAAGTAACTCAACCAGCTCCCATACACCCCACGTCTCCAGCTGCTCAATCTCAGCGCACATAGCTGGCAGCCACTCATCCGGTTCCCACATCACTTCAGCATACAATCTCGGGATTGACCCCTTGACGGTGCTTGCAAACGCGTAGGGAGATCAGAGTAGCATGTCGTCAAATGTCTCCCAGCCCACGTCCACTGCGTTCACGGTAGGGTGAGGTTCGTCGTTTGCCCAGTCCTCGTTTGCCCGAGCGGCTTCCTCCTCGCACCAGTCACTCATCTCAGACTCCAGCAATTGGCGTGTCAGCTTTGGGACCTGAGTAGATCGATGCGGAGCATCGGGAGGAGGAGGTGGTGGTGGTGCAGGTGCTGGCGCAATAGGAGGAGCGTCAGGAGGATTATTTGAACTGGGGTTATGAGCCGGATCCTTGGCATCAAAAATGGTGTGGTCGTGTGGTAGGGCCTGGTCCACCGGGGCGCCAAGACACGTGTGATGAAGAGCCCCCTCCTCGAAGACCACATCTCGCACCTGCAAAACCCGCACGTGCACGCTGTCATATATGCGGTATCCCTGGCAGCCCATGTACCCCACCATTTTGCCCTTCCATGCCTGGTTCCCGAGCTTCCCCTCCTTGCCGTCCAAGTCCTTCACCCAGCATGCACTCCCCCATGCTCGCAAGTGCAATATGTTCGGCTTGACCATGTTCCCATTGGCGTCCTTCTTGCAAAACCATGCAACCCAAGGAATTATGTCGGGATGACGAGACAAAGGGATGAAACCGTGTACGTAGCAGTGCGCTGCGGCTACCTCGGCCCAGAAACATGCATTGAGAACAGACTCAATGAGCTGGGTGCATGTCCCCTCAATCACAGTACAGTTTCCGTGTTCGACGTGCCCATGTGCGGCTGACGAGACCTTTGGCACCTTTTCCACAGACACACCCCGCTCCCTGCAGAACACCAAGAAAATGTTGTTGTCAAACTCACGCCCCAGGTCAATGTGCACTACCTTCAGCCGGTTTCCCATTTGTACTTCCACCTCGTTCACCCACGATTTGAACACAGCCAGGATCGTCTCCGTGCGCTTGTTGTTCAGGAATAATGGCCACTTCGTTGCGGTACCACCATCCGACACCAACATCATGTAGACCGCTCCTGACCAACTCGGTGTCCGCACTCTCCCCCATAAATCCAAATGCAGGCATTCCAGCGGATCTTTCTCGTGTACCACCACGTCGTCAAATGGCATTCGGTCCTGTTTACCAAAAATACAATCCTCGCAAAGCCCATGTAGGTCCCGCCCTACAATTTTGAGGCCGTCCACGAGAGACTTGTGTGCCATGCGCTCAATTACGCGCACATCACTATGGCCAAATTGGCAATGCCACGTCTCAAGGTCCGCGGGCTGGTTCCTGTTACGCCCTGCGATACCACAATAACCTCGCCCCTATCCACGCCATCCACCACGTCGACCTGGTATAAATTTTGCAGGCCTTCCACTCACACAAGCGTCCCATCAAGGATTTTGATTCTGTCTCAGTTAAGGATGTTTAGCCGACCGTTTCCCCATACCCCATGATATTGTTGCCTATCAAGGCTTGGCAGTGAAATCAAGTTCATCGCGAATTTGGAGGTGTGCAGTGCAGTCAGCACAACATTGTGGATGGTTCCACCCTCAAGCCGGACGCGAAATAGTGCCTTGCCTCTCCCTGTGATCTGGAAACCGCTGCCAGTAGCTGTGTTCCCGACGCTGTCGTCTCCCGTGTAGGTTACGAACCTCTTCCGATTTTTGACACAAGTATCTGACGCCACACTATCCAGGAACGTCAAAACACCTAGCGCATCGTGTATAGCGCCGGCAGCCATATATATTGCGGGAGGGATTACATTGGGTGTGGTACAAATAACACGCTCATTCAGAAGGGCAGGATTTGACCCTCGATGTCTGAATCTAGTGAACATGTTATCGACCATGACCCGAGAGGATGTAACCGGAAACACACCGTTATCGTAATAGGTAGCCCAGGTGTAGGTTGTCACGAACCAGCGGCAGCGGCTATTGGGGGCACAGTGGCAGGCGGCACGCTGGCAGGCGGTGCGGTAGCAGGCGGTGCGGTGGCAGGCAGCGCGGGCATATACACTGCAGCGACAGCCCGCCATCCCCTCACTTCCTGAACCTTGTGAGGGCGAGGTGCCATGTTCAGCAGCGGCACCCAACATCACGGTCCTTCTCCTTTCCCTCCTCCGCAGGCCCAACAGTAATCATGCGAGTGGCCCAAGACACCACAATTATCGCACACATTGCTGTTGTTAACACCAAGTGCATTGGGTACAATGTCTGCATCACCGGTGAGCTGCGGTTTGTAAATGAGGTCCCAGTACACCATGAGATTGTTGCTGACTTTGTGTGCGAAGGTCTTTCCCTGCAAGTTCATGATGGAGAATGTGAACTCGGGGTGGGGAAGGGACCCGAGGATGACCAATATGATAACGGGATCAAGGCACAATGTGCTAATGAGCAAAGCCTCGCCGCGGAGGATCGTCAACTTGACAAGGTGAGCAGGTAGTCCACTGCCGTTCGCTAGCTTAACGCCCCGCAACTTCTCCCTAGCCTGGGCCTTGAGTGCCTCTGATGTGCGCTCAAACTTGACTGTAAGCTTAGCCCACATCTCGCGGCTCGTGCCCATCAGCAGTAGTCCGTGGGACCCAGGCAATATGATGTTCTGGTAGATGATGGCACCAGCCTGGCCATTGCGGAGGTCCCATTCCTCAGGCGAGGGGTGGAGCGAGTTGACAGGGGTAGGAAGGGCTGGGACAATAGCTGGAGGAGATGGGCGGCGAATCGTACCGGCGAGATATCCCGCAATGCCGCAGCCGCGAAAGAGGCTCACGATGAGCGGGTTCCAAACAGCCCAGTTTGACGAGGCAAGCTTCTGGTCCTGTGGGAGCAACGGAGTGGAGGGTGGCAACGCCAACATCAGGGGCACAGTATAGGGGTAGTAACATCAACGAAGGTGGGTGAGTCTCGTTCTGGGTGGCCGCTTGTCAGGGCACCGTATGCTATTTTCTGACTGCGAATCTGTAGAAGTACGATGAGTACGAGACCTCAGTCACACCCAGATGGTAGTAAGAGACTCAGTAACATTACCTGTAGAAGTACGATGAGTACGAGACAGGTAGATAAATAAGTAACTGCATGGTAAAGTAAAGTAAAGAATACGCACCCTCAGTCACACCCAGATGGTAGTAAGAGACTGAGGGGCAGAGTATGGATCCGCACCATTTATATGGTGCGGATACGATCAATGTCAAACAATAAATAAATAGAGAGAATGAAACAGAGACCGTCCGGATTGGGAAGCGAAACACCAACAGCCGGAAAAGAAAACCTCACGCATCAACAGGACAGATTGCCGGAGAATTCGAATCCCTACCTCTATGCCGCAGTGCTTTGTTTCGTTTCGTTTCGTTTCGGTTTCTGCATGGCATGCATTGGGAGTAATTTTTATATTTATAGAGTATATAGGGGAAAACCCCAACCAAGCGAGTGTGTTTCTGGTGTATGTACGTGTACAGAATATATATTATATCCATCTCGTCTCAATGATGCTCTGATCTTCACGACTTGGCATCCTTTCAGTTTCATAACACGCTACATGCATACCAATACCACAATTTCAGAGTCTCCTCCGTCCGTCCGTCCGTCCCTCCCTCCCTCCGTTTTTCTTGTACACATACTGTCACCATGTTGACTTTGTAGAGTTTACAAATGAGTAAGTTGTCCTCAGTCGCACCAGGAAGTGGTAAGAGATTCTATTAAATACCTGTAGAGTTTACAAATGAGTAAGTCGTCTACAGGTAAAGTAAGTAATGATATAATATGTGAAGTAGATAAAGATACGCACCCTCAGTCGCACCAGGAAGTGGTAAGAGACTGAGGGGCGTAGACGTGACTCCGCACCATTTATATGGTGCGGATACGATCGGTGACAAGTAAGTAAATAAATAAGGTGAAATACAAACGTCCCAACCTGGCGCGAGACGCCAAAGACCCAAACAGGAAGTCATGCTTCAACAGACTTTACTTTTGAATTTGGGGCTGGACGGCTCGTCCATCATCAGCAATTAAATAGACGGAACGCGTTGGATCGTCATCCACGCCAACCAAGTGCAAAAACTCCATCTCGAATTGTGTATTAAGTATGCAGTAACTACTCTCCGCCTGAGGCTGCAAGTACCAAGTCTCTTCGCATTCCTCGATTTGATACTTTTTTTTTTTCATCAAGTGGTCTTTATCCTCCCTCGCGAGGAGAGTATTAATAAGACTTGATGTTTTCTCCAGTTTACATACCTCACTGATGACTGTGTTTTCAAGCTATTTCCGGGAGTGAAAGATTTCTTTACTCTGGTAAGTTAGTCAGTCAAGCTTCGCCGCTCGTCATCACGGTTTACCGCATCGTGCAAGTAACCGTGCGAGCTTGATTTGAATCCGAGCCCTTCAGAACCTTATCAAGTTTCGATCCATCCGTTTTACTGCATACTTATGCGACGCGGCTGCCGCGAGTACCGAATTTCGTTCTTACGTGTATAGGCAAGGGCGACTGATGACCAGATTTCATTATGGTGCCATACATAATGTAGCCATGGATAGATTTGCGGGCCTCAACCTGGACAGTGACTCTTCCGCGACATGCAGCAAACATGTAGTGCTACTGGGCTATTTCAACCGAATGTTCAGCCTGGTAACGCTCCATATAAAAGATTTATCAACTATCATAAATCTCGTGGAGTCTGACTACAAGTGAGACTAAGGTAACGCGTAACAGCGGCCTCTGAACTGAACATTTGAGGTACCTAACGGTGACATTCAGGTTTCCTGGCCCAAATAGGCCCAAAAACGTGAAAAAATTGCTCCGGCGTCCGCCGGATTGCCATATATGGCAATTTCCCATGATTGCCGAGAACTCAACAGTTGGAAAAATGAACACCTGAGGTAACGCGCAACACCTGGAGAACATTCGGTCGAAATAGTACAGTATATGATACACTTATTTTTTGCAGCTGCCGACCACGTGTCAGCACTTGGCCCGGGGAGGTTAATTCTTTGAGAGTTGCAATTTTAGAAATTCCGGGAGCTTAGGTACTTCGTTATCGTTGCTGCCGTGGAACATCTTGGCATCATGATACTTGGTTCAATTCCGAGATCAACACTGTCATCATCAAATTTGATGCCAACCGTCAACGTCTGCTCTGCACCTCCACCTACTTCCACTCCGCATGGCTGGGCTTTTGGACCTCCCTACAGAGCTTCTCATCGACATTCTTGAAAACCCTACGTTTCCGACGGAAACACTTTACGCTCTCTCTCTTCTATGTCGTAGGCTGCATTTCATCGCTCTCCCGATCTTCCTCTCGCGACACGGTTTCGCTCCCGACTCGATTGCCGTTACGATACAGATTCGAGAAGACGGCCGCGATTTACTGGCCGCGTTGCAAAGCTCGCTCCTCCCTACACAACCGCAGTCCCTCACATGCGTCTTTCCCCACCCGAGTTGCACGTCAATTTTCCCCCTTCTTCCCCATATTGAACGTCTCGAGAAGTATATTTCCTGCCTCCCATCGGTGCAACACGTCACCCTTGAACTAGATACGTGGGGAAGTGTGTGTCTTGCTGTTGGGGACGACCGAGCATTACGCGCATGGGCCATCGACATGGAGAGCCTCTTGAACTGCATCGTCGAGAAGCAATGCGCCTCTTTAGCCATCAGGCACGGTGGCCAGTTCAGCAGAGCCTACGAGGTCGCCCCAGGCGGCGTCAACCAGCGCCTCACTTCTATCCGGCGTTTATTTTCTGCTGTACCCAAGCTCTTTCTGCGCACAAAAGTCAGCGAGACGCAGCGGTTCAGCCGTGCTCCGCACCAAGGAACTGGCCGGATCGAGATGGGCGCATGCCGGCGGTCACCTAAACTCACCTCCCTCGACATTCGTTCCGCGGCCTTTTTCCTCCCCCCGGGACTGAACTGGACGCTCACGGCGCTCCGAAACTGCCGCATACAATCCCTTACTTTGAGCCGCAGCGTGGAGGACGCTACCACCTGGAGCACTGTGCTTCCCCTCATCGCCTCTGCTGGCCGTGGCCTGATTTCTCTGACGTTGATAGACGCCGATCATCTCTCCGACGGGGAGTATCTGGACTTCATCGCCCAGCTGCCTCGGCTGCGCCATCTCTCCGTGGATTCGAGAAGGCAGGTCGAGATCCGAGAGTCCTGCGCCCTCATCCCGCTCCGCACCCTCGAGACCCTCCGCGCCCCGCCGCGGCTCATCGAGCACCTGGTGCACCACCCCTCCCCGCTTCCAAAAATCACCTCAATCTGCATCCTGTGGCCGAAATTCTATGTCGCAACCGAAATCGGAGCATTAGTTACCGCCTGAACACAATGCTCCGGCACTGGATGCGCAGGGCCGCACCCCCCGCGTCTTACCGTCTCGGTCACCACGATGATGGACCGCTCTGCCAGCGTCGCGCGCTACCGTTCCACTGACGGCCTACGTGGGTTCCTCGATCGCGTTGAGGGGCTGGAGCTCACCATGACCCCGTTCTTCGCCAGCGACACGGCCGACGTCGCTACCTGGATGGCGTTGTTTCCCACGTCCGCCGCGTGGACCTCACGGTCTCGTTTTCGGCCGATTTGGATCTGCCACGTCTTCTGCGCGCCATTGAAGCGACCGAGTTTGTGGGTAAACTCGGGGTGAATGGGAAAATGTATGAGCTGGTGAAGGAGGGAACGACGATGTGCGCAGTGAGCATTTGACCACAGTGTTCACCAGGATTTCCGAGACTTTATAGCCGTCGCATAAACTGTTGCGACGCCGGCCAGCACCACGTTGACGGAGGTCCCGGTATCGAGGGCGGTGTTGTTGCTCGCGGTATGGATTGCGCTGCTCCCCGGAAAGGTGGATGACTCAATATCAACGGCATGGAAAAGTAGTTCGGCGTCGGGGGAATTGAAAAGGGTGGCATTCAGCCTGTTGAAGTTGTAATGGAAGCGCCAGCTTTCACGAAACACATGGGGCTCGGACTTGGCTCGGACGGACTAGTAGCGCTCAGATAGCCGTAGTTGCTGATTTGGCCACCCAGATCGGTGATTTTTGTAAGACGAGTGAGAGCAGGGTAACAAGGATTGGAAAAGTATCTCGAAAAGAAGTGCCGAGAGTTTCTTTCCGAATTATACGAGAAGGTGATTTGTTATTGTGTGGTTGTCGGAAGCTCGTCGCAAGATTCCGCGCAAGTTGCCACGCCTAGCGCTGTATGGATCTGGTGCTTACATCCTATCATACTTGAGTTTGAGCTTGGATGAATCAAAGTCCCAGGCCAGCAGATTTGACTCATTTCAAGCTGAGAGTGTTTGGGCGGTGGGTTGAACTTGGGCGGGGCAGGACCTTTGGCCGAAAATGAAGAAACGAGAGGGTACAGGTGGATTTCAATGCAAAATGATCAGCTACCCCCTTCTATGTTTGACATGAATGAGACTTCGTTTTCTGACTTGAGGGATCCGGTAATTATATTCCCACTTCGCCTGTTTGAACACTGTTGGGAAGAGATAAAAAGTGTCATGTGACTCAGTCGCGCGAATCCCGTTGACCAAAGCGCACCAAATAGAATGTAAATTGAAGCAGGATATGCATCAAAAAAATTGTGGCTCAACTGGTATACAAAAAAGAAGAAAAAAATTGGTCTCTGGCCGATTTGGCAGCTGTCACCCAGAGGTGGCGACTAAGTGACCCGCACCATAGGTAAAACGTATTTCGCGTGAGCACAGGTAAATCATATTTCGCGTGAGCACATTTACGGCGGCGAGCATCAAGCAGAACCCGATGAACGACCGTCGCGCCGCGGATAGCGGCGGATAGATGTGTTGGTGTACCATACAGCTGAAATTTCACCATTGATTCTCAAGCTGAATATTTAGAGCGTCGGAATTTTGGCTTTCATCTCGTCAATCCTTGCTGCAACGTGCTCTTTCGTGTGTGGTGCAGTGGAGTCCGATTTCACTTTCAAATTCTGATTGTAGGTCTCGCTCCAAGCCCCAAGATAGCGTTCGATGTGACATATTTAGCTTTTTACATTGGGAAGCGCACGAAGGGTTCGCGGAGCATAAGAGGCACATCGCTTCTAACACTTTCATCACTGCATCTCGGCGCACACTTTCGATCTTGTGCGAAATCTCAAAGTTATATCGAGGTCGTTCAGAACACCGTCGTTGGAATTCACTCGGGTCCATGGTGTCCATCACAGGTATCATGCTACAACTTGTTGGCGTGGCTATGACTCTCGGGCTTCTATTGGTTAGGACTTAACTTGCTTCAGTGTGCATCTTTTCAGATCGGGAGTTCGAGCTATTCTTTCAAAAAAAAAAGATTATTTGAACAACGGCCACGTGACACGGTTGACCTAGTTGTACTCCAGACTGTAGTCCCCCGCAATGAGTCTCTTCCCCTGCCGAGTTCTGTGATAAATAGCTGATTGAGTGGCTCAGTGCCGCTCAGAGTCAGAGAACTGTCCAACATTCACCAACACCGCGGAGAAGATACTTATCAATGATCGCGATCGTCATGGTATTTCGGTCCGAATTTCGCCGCCTTGGTTTCCTAGCACCCGCACACAAAGCAGAGCGCGACCATGTTTCTCTCTTTCCTACGAAGCCTGGCTTGTATTCCGTCGAACCATGCGGATTACGACCCGCTGGAGGCCTTTGAGCCGTCGGCCTGGCCAATTGCCAGCTACACCCGAACCGTGTCGCCCATTATGGCCCTGCCTCCAGAGCTTGTGCATCTCATCATCTGTTTCGTCGACTCTACCATGCTCGCTACCTGCAGCCTGGTATGTACGCGGTGGATGACCCATGCGCGCCACACATATTTGCCGCCTATCCATATCCATGTCAAACGCCCATCGTTTCGGTCGCCTGTTCGGTCCACTCTCGAGCATCACATTCGCGTCCCACGTACGCGAAATCGAACTCGACGACTCGATAATCGGCGATTTCTGGACGTCCCACGTCCTCCCAAAGTTCATCGTGGATTTCCCGCATCTCAACACTCTCGTACTCTTCGGATCTGTGCCCCCTCCCTTGCACCATGCATTCCAAGTGGTCACTCATCTCGAGTTCAACTACTATGTTCCCAATCCCCAAGCGACAGCCTCCCCGGACCGACTGGCGGACTTCATCTCGACGTTCCCGCACCTGGAAGCATTGAAATTGATGCAGGAGAACGGAGCCTCGTCAATTTTGGTGATTTTTCTGAAGGTACCTTCCGGCACCACCAAATATTCGTCGATTGGATCTCGACAATCCTGTATTTCTCCCTTGGATCGCTTCGGCCACCCCCAAACCTCGGATCGAGGCTGTGCGCTTGGATATTTCACGTCCAGAGTCCTTGAAAGCACTGGAGTCTCTTCAATGTCTCTCGAACTCGCTTCAGTCATTGGAGCTCATCTTGTCCGAGCTGGACGTTGGAGGTATGCATTCGTTTCGCTTTCCATTCTATAAACCCACACATTGGTTCATAGAATCATTCCTGACGCAAAACCACTTGGACCCAAACACACAGCTTCGCACACTCCGCATCCAAGCCGACCACTCCCAGGCCGCGCAAATCCTCATCGAATCCTCTCGTACATTGACACCTCCTGCTTGCAGGACATCTCTCTCGGCTTCGCCATCCCCTACCTCGACAGTCCCGTCCTCACACTTCTCCCCTGGGGCGCTCTGGACGCGGCACTCGCGGCGCTCCCCGCGCTACGGCAGCTCAGAGTCGTGAAGGTGCTCGTCAGTCCACAGGGCTGGCGCTCGCGCATCAACCATCGCATGGTACTGCTCGACGCCGTCCATCGCATGCCGCTGTGTCAGTGTCGCGACTTTGGGGTCGGGCAGGTATTATCGGCAGACCTGAATTCGCGGCCCCCGAGTCGCGCGGCTGGGAGTCGGCGATATCTGACCGATCTCCACGCGTTTTGACGGCAGCGCTCTCCAGGTCCCCGGGGCATATATATTCTCGTCACCACTGGGTGCACTCCCCATCTAACATGGGTCCATATCCAAACCCACATCTTTAACGACACCTTTATTGTCCTCAATTCCTATTGGATTGAAGGGATCGGAGTATGGGAGCAAGTGTCGGCGGGAAAAGCGGGTGCGCACGAGGCCATGCGGATTTTCGAACTCACGAGCTGGCAGCCCTTCATTACGACCTGACAGGCCGTATGATAATTTTCGGACTCGTCATCACCTAATTAATCGCGGACGTATTGTCTTGAATCTATGTTCCTCCGTTCCCAGGCCTAGATTTTCGTTTGAAAGGATAAAGACCTGCGTAAAGGCCGTGCTGTTCCTGTACCTGTGATTCATGAAAGGCGCCATCTAATGCCCAGTGAGCCTAGTCTAGAAAAGGAGAAAGTCCTTTTCGTCTTTTGCCGCTTTTGTCGGACAAAAAGTCCTGAAAAGGTAGTATTTCGACCAAATGTTCGATGGGGTGTCACCTGTTCACTGGAAATGGTGTTCATTTCTGGGGAAATTACCATATATGGAAATCCTGCAAATGCCAGACCAAAAACTTTAACATTTTGTTGCCTATTTGGGCCACAAAATTGAAAGTCACTCACCTAGACCAAAAATGTTCAGTCCACGACCCTCACCTGAAAATTTGGTCGAAATTACAGTATACGGATGACGATCAAGATGTATCTGTAAGTATACCGAAAAGGTGATTTGTCAACTTGCTGATGCTCTTGGCCAATCTAGCGATTAGTGAGCGATATCGACAGAAGTGGTCATGTACTCGAGCATGTTACGCACGCTCTTTACCCTTCCCGGGTCGTCCTTCTCCGAGTTTTTCAACACACAGGAACTCCCATCAATATTTTCGGGTTAAGCATTAATTCGATCAATTCGGTAACATGTACAAACAGGACGTTTCTTTCACAACTCTCATGATCGAACGGCGCGGCTGCTCTGCAGGATTCTTCTGGAGGATCACAATCTAAAATCTCAAATGCACCTACGAAATGGGCGCTCATACATGTCCCTGGCCCGAGAGAAAATTGGAAAAGTCTCAAGACCTCGGCCCCTCAGGCAGCCAGGCTTCTCCGAGAGGCTGGGGCCATTGGCCAAGTTTCGATATAAGTCTCCAACAAAATTAGGTCGTGTTCTGTGGAAGAGGACTCCTCTGTTGCCACGCGTTTCTGACGTAGTCCTCGCTGCGGAGCCACGCGCACTTTATAAGCCCATTCAATGAGTTCCTGACGCATTGCATCCGCCGCCACCATCGCCCTCTGCTCGCCTCCCCCCCAATCGACCGCGACCATTGTCCCGATCCCGGCGGCAACTATCTTAATTTTTGCGGGGCTCACAGGCTCCGCTCTTCTCAGAAGCTCCGAGGATCGATTCTCTTGAGTGTAGAGACGCGTCTAAACGCGGCAGGCGCGGGCTTGCGCATTAATTGCTTCTGAAGTACGTATGCACGAGCACGACGGGCACATATAAACGCCGCGGTTTTTTCACCCCAATCCATTCGAGCAAGATGTTGCCTCTCGGGCTGAGTGTCTGCATTGTTCTTGCTGGCGCTATCAGCCTCAGCCACGCTGTGGAATACCGCATGACGCGCCATACTTCACAGTATTCTACTCTCGAATCCCCTCCATTGCGGCGGGCCTCTTTTTCATCGCCAATAGTTTCCCGGACGTCGAGGCGAGCGTCTAAAACGCACGCTCTA
This sequence comes from Mycena galopus ATCC 62051, assembly GCA_014925785.1. Taxonomy (NCBI): domain Eukaryota; kingdom Fungi; phylum Basidiomycota; class Agaricomycetes; order Agaricales; family Mycenaceae; genus Mycena; species Mycena galopus. The sequence continues at coordinate 64,346 of WIQG01000524.1, forward strand.
CACTCCCTGCGTGCCTCGGGCAGCAACTCTGGTCCTGTTCAACTCGTGGGCGCCAATCATGACTTCGAGTACCTCGTAGGCGCGACGATAGGGAACCAGAATTTATCGCTTATTTTGGATAGCGGAAGGAAAGCTGCCTGCTTCGATCACAACCACCGTTTGAGACTCACGCACGTCTAGCTCGGATACCTGGGTGGCTGAGAAAGGCTTCGCCTGCTTCGATCTCTCAGGACATCCCAAACCGGCCTCCACCTGTGCATTCGGCACAAGTTTCGACAGTCATCTATCCAAGACCTTTCAACCCTATCCCGATATGAACTTCATATCTCATATGGGGACGGAGAATACTTGGTAAGACGAAAATCACACACAAGAAATTCTCAAGATCATATTGCGTAGTCCGGCGCCACTGCCTTTGAGACCGTTAGCATTAGCGGTTTGACCGGTAATTTTTGGGTTTATCGTCCGTGTCTTCACCATTGAAACCCGACACAGTGACGCACCAAGAGATCGGAGTGGTCTCTTCTGCAGCATGGGAAGGGGATGAATTAACTCCGGGATTTTGGGCTTGGCATATCCCGAGCTGACGAGTGTCACAAGCAATCCCAAGGGTGCGAGTATGAAATACGATCCTTTTTTCTTCAGTGCGGTCAAGCAAAAACGGGTATCTCATCCATGTTGGTCCCTCTCTGTCCGCCTGTAACTTGCAACTACTACCACTACAGATTTTTCCATCGCTCTCAACCGTGGCACCGCGGAGAAGGTAAACTCACCGGCGGTCGATCCGCATCTCGGGTACCTCGCCTTCGGCGGCATCGCACCCGTGCCGGTGGTGGCCTCTACCCAAACAACGGTGCCCATCCAAGGATACTCCCTTGCAACGCGGGCGCCCACCACATCCCGCCACCCGACCTATTTCTACTACACCGCCGATGTCGTTTATAACACGTCCGGAATCGCCACCTCGAGCAACACGACAATCATCGACAGCGGGACGACCCTTAACCTCGTCCCGAGCGACATCGCGCGCGCATATAACAAGGGGTGGGCGACGTGGCGCGCCGGGTCCTATTACGTCGACTGCTCTGCGACGGCGCCGCCGTTTGCCGTCACGATCGGGGGGACGACTTCGACGTCGACCCGCAGGACCAGGTGGTGTGGGTGGGTGTAGACGAGACCGGGAAGGACTCGTGCATTTCGGGGACACAAGATGGTGGGCCAATGACTATGGGGGCTGTTTATATCCTATGAGTGCACCAGCAGTGTCGTTTCCTTCTTCTGAGTGTTGTCCTTTCGTTGTTAGCGGCGACGTTTTCATGCATAATGTAGTTGTGACGTTTGATATAGGTAAGAACCAGATGACCTTCACTCAAAGGCAGAAGTACTAGTGCGCAGATTATTCCCTCCTTTACCTCTTTCGTTCGACCACGCTTGCGTTCATCCATATTCCAATCCATAATTAATTGATCAAATTTTGCGCTGGCCTTACATACCGAACCTGTACGAGGTCTTTCCGGTTAAGTACGCTTCAGAGCATACGATACATTGAGTCCAGTACTTGACCGAGAATTCACATTTTCTGCGCCCAGATTAGCACAATTATGAAGACAGTGCGGATGTCGTCGTAGAGCACCTTGGGATTCCGTACTGAAATATCAAACCGGCGGGCGAGGATTCCCGCTACCTTTAGGTAGTGGGTCTTAGATATATTTTTTTTTCTGAAAGAGATTTGCGAGCCAAGATTATCCGAAATTACAACCCAAGCCCCAACGAAAATCCACATTTATAAATCTTGACCGCGTCCGATCTTCAGTTGAAGAAATTTCTAACTACACACCTTCTAATGAAATGATCTGGAACTCAACTCGTCTGTAAGAAAGGCGCAGCGTGAGGTAAGGCAAGTATGTATAGAGCGTCTGTGCTCCGGAACATCATATAGTACATGTTATTTGTTCCAATCCAAGAAAATGATCCCCGTTCCAACTTCCAACAACGACAGTTTACGTTGCAATCTACGGCAAAGAAAAAAAAACAATTAGCCTTGCGTATGAATGGACTATGTATATGCGACTACTGACCCCATAATCAACATCACAAACCGCGTTGACGATTTTGTGCCTGAAGAAACAACAGGTCCAGCATTGAGTGGTGGACAGAGGGAACAAAATGCTTACTTTCCCTTCAGATGATCGCTCACAGGCGTACCCCCGCGAACCTCCTCGAGGATTTCTCGCATCTGAGACAGCGAAAAGCCCATTATTCGTCTTCCGTATGGAGTAGCTCGTGCTGATGGCAACACCCCGGGCGCCAGGAGGATATCCAACCGTCGGGTGTTGGCTTGCCGTGGCTAAGACGCGCATCAGTGTCAGTGTACGTGAATCCAAAGACAAGTAAGTGAGCGAGCCGCCCGAAACGTACACGGTCCTGACGTGCGCGGTGACGCCTTGAAGCGTTTCCGGTCCGCCTACGTATTCCGTACAGTGGCCGCACACCCACGAGGACGATTCCGCTTTCGGCACGTCGTCTGCAGGGGCCGACGGCTCGGCTGCCACGTCCTCTGGAACCGCGACCAATTCACGGTTCCATTTTTGTAGTACCTGCCGTCATCACTCCCCCAGAACCGCGACTCTCTCTTGATCCCGTATTCATGATTCTTGATAGCGTGGGTTACCTAGATTAGAAAAGAGCTATCGCTGAGCGGGGAAAGAAAGCCAAGAAGAGGAACACGAACGCATCCGCGCCAGGTGAACACATGCACCTTGGACATTGCGAGTAATAACCAGTTCGGCCGTCGCACCGGAACCGCGCTGTGTGGCGATCCATATCCGCCACCGTCGTAATATCAGGATCCACCCCAGCAAAACAACAAGCTCAGACACAAGCGTCGAGAGCGGTACATCGAGCTCGGGAGCGCACGACTGGCCGACGTGTCTCATCGCCTCGTTGCCGCCGAACATCGCCGGTCGCCCGAGCTTCTCGTGCTCGATTTTGCACCGGAAGATCGTCGAGGCGAGATTAAGTTTGAACCCCCCGTGGTGCCAGACGCGGTGTTGTTGTTGGCGAGCTCGGTTAGTCTAGCGCGCTTGTCGGTGACCCAGTTCGCAATAATGCAGGAAACGTCGGCGAAATCAGCGCCGGTGACCTCAACGCCAGGCTCGCGCTCCCAGATGTCCCTGATTGTGGGAATGTCCTTGAATCCTGCGATGGTGGGCACGTATGTCGCCTCGGTGGGCGACAGGGTGCGCACATACGCATGTATGCCTCTCGAGCTAGAATCTGGCGGCCGTTCATGATATCGGGATGCTCTTGCAACAGACGGTCACGGCGCTTGTTTTGATAGATCCTTCCAATTTCCCACGCATGTCGTCCCAGGCTGTTCGAATCGAACAGGAGGTCAGTCAAGTCTCTACGATAAATGAACGGGCCTGGTGCACACCGTGTTCAGTCAGCGGAAGGTTGAACTGGGCAAGCATTTTATAATCGTCCAGACCGTTAAGCTCAGGATCCTGATACCCGAGCGCCTTGAACTTGGCAGTCAATCTGGCGGGTATGTATTAGCGCGCTGTTGTGTTGCGTTCACATTGGATGGATGGCTCACGCCTCTATTTTAGTTCGACGTTCTTCGCCTTCCACGTCCTCTCTCCACTTGTCGCATATGCGAGCGTGCTATAGCTTGGTGAGCATCGAGAACTAAATGCAAATGATATATACCTCGAGCCTCCGTTCACCCTCCGCGTGTAACTTGAGAGTTTTTTTTCCGCTGCCTTGTCCCCCCGTCGTGCTTGCCTGACGAGTGAGAGGATATCCTCGCAATACGGTACCCACCAGAACTGCTCCATTCTAGATCGAGCTCTGCCAGCGTAGGCTAATATCTCGTCCCTCGATTTGTCTATTTGTTTGCCGTTACATCAGAGTCGAATTGAAAGAGCTACTGCGACGCACACCAGTAGGAATGAGGGAACGTGTCCTCAAACTCGAGGATTGTGTCCATCTCGTCTTCCTCATCGGATTCCTCCCAGAAATCACGCTCCTCGCACAGACTGGCCGGCGCGTAAGTGTACGTAACCCTGCCGCACAACCGGTAATAACACTCACTTATCGGTGCGGCACTCGGGGCACAAACGCATCATCAAGCCAAAGTCGGGCTCCCGGGATTCATCTATCCCGCATTCCTAGCCATGCACGTGTAAGTGGGCTGTGGTCACCCTCATTCGCCGGAAGCAACAACACACCTGGCAAATCCTGCCAAAGATGAACCGTGCCCAGGTGCGCTCGGTGAATCCCTCAAACGGTGCGGGAATGCCATGGTACTCTCTAGACTTGACCCAGATCGCGACCGCCTTCTTCCCCGAGTCGAGCATGTATCGCAAGGCCTTGTTGACGTCGCGCAGGGCCAACAGCTCAGCCGGGGTCATGAATAGCAGGAACTGCCAGTGGGAACAGTCAGTTATATATCAGAATGCTAAGCTCTTCGCGCAGGCGCATTTACCAATAGAATTATGTCGAGCGGCATCCCAGCGAAGGTGTTCTCTGCCGCTGGAGGCGCGGCATCCACAACTTCTCCTGCAGAGACGATTTTCCGCCGTTTGGTGGCCTTTCCGGGGGCTAAGGCAATATTGTCGTCAGTAAAAGTCTCGTGCACTCAGAGGAGCAAACCTCTTCTTTTCATGGCAATTGCGAGTCGATGAAGGAAATTTTCTGGGGTGCAGAAAAGACAAAGGGCGGTTGAAGAGCGGCCACGTGCAAACATGATCCGAAATTTAAAGCGGCAACCGCGGAAGTTCCCGTGTAGTGCGTCGGATCACTGTATGGTTTTCGTGCTCGAGATGCACTGTGTACATTGTGCGAAGTCGAATGATCAACTTGAAGAACAGGATAATAATGAAAAATCTGGCAAGCTCCTTTGACTCGATCATAGTTTCTTTCTTGAGGATCGCAGTGCCACGGTCACATCTACATGCCGATGTGATGCCATCAGCGCGGCAAGCCGGCCAAACACAAATATGTTATGCAAGCAGTTTACGCCAGTTCACGGATTAGTTCACGCAGTTCACGGCGAACTGCGTCAACTTCCATATAAATATGTGGAGACTTCTCTGGACAGGGTAGTGGACAGACGCTTCAACAATTTTGGTCTCGTACCTCGATTTGTTGAAGAGACAGGGTGACCAGGGTAAGGGTCGGGCATCCAGGTGGAGGTATGAAGAGGATCTGCCCAGTTGGCGGTGTATTGAGATTCTTAGATGATACGTCAATGTGCTTAGAGATCAGACACGGTCGAAGAATATCACGCATGCATTATGCGACGAACACGGCTTGTGGGTCGACAACGGTCTTATTAGGGAAGGTCCGACGAAGAAAGGAAAATCTGACGAATCCGTCAGACTCATCCAGAGATGATACATTGTTAAAGTTAATAATGTCAATAACTGGAACCCTAGCGTGCCCTCAACCTAACCCGCACCATTAACCTTGACTTCTGCTTTGTGCACGCCATTCGCAACCGGCGCCTCCACTTTTTCTCCGTTTACAGCCGGTACAGCAGCCTCCGTTACAGCAGCCTCCGTTACAGCAACAGCTTCCGGTGCAACCGCGATGGGGACCGGCGCCCCATTCATAGCAGGGACAACCACGCCTGGGACAACCGTCCCAGGAACGCCAGGCATACCCTGTGCATTCACATTCACCGTCAATCCCGCAAGGGCCGCCGCCTTGCGTTTCTGCGCCTTCTCCCTCCGCTCCGCCTCTCGCTGTTCCCTCTCCCGGCGCTCCTGGCGCACTTGTTCAACCCACACGCCGACGCCGTGCGCCGCTTCCGCGGGGCGCGTTTTGTAACCTTGCAAATATCCTTGCAGCTCCGCTGTGCTGAACTCTGCCGGCGGCACCCCCGTTGCAAACGTGTCTGCAAGCTCTGGGATCGTCTCCGTCTTCTCGTCGCCTAGGTTTGGAGCGCTGGCCGGGAAGCGCCAGGCCGGGAAGAAGCGCATGAAGAGCGCGTGCGCCTGTGGCGCGGACGCGAGGCTGTACTGCACTTTATGGTCGATGCGTCCAGGGCGGAGCAGCGCCGCGTCGAGACGGTCAATATGGTTAGTCTATGCTCAATCACAGTCAACGTTCCAGACCGAATGTGTGCGCAATTCTTGAACCCACCGTTGCCACAAAGAGTTTACCCTCCTCGCTACCGATGCCGTCGATAACATTGAGCAGGCCGGAGAGCGTCACCATGGAGCGAGTTCTCTGAGTACCGCGGTGTGTGCGCGACCTGCGATGCATCGTCTGAACGATTTCCATCTCTTCTTCATCCTCATCCTCGCGGGAAGGAAACGCGCAGTCGATGTCTTCAATAAGGAAAAGCCCTTGTTTCGGAATTGCGGACGCTGCGCGTTGGAGATACGAGTCGTCGACACTAGTATTTCATGCGGTCTTGAACACAAACGCAGAAGAAACGCAGAAGAAACAGTGATACGCACAAATTCGATGCCAGTGAGAGTGAATAGATTTCTAAGTTCAGCACACCTGCGAGGGCGTAGATTGTTGAAGCTATGTGCCATCAGTTCAGAAGGATTCCTGGTCGAGCTAGCCCAGTCCTTACCCTTTCCTGTTCCGGGAGGACCATACAGCAGATAGCCGCGTCGATGGGGAATTCCCGCCTCGTTATACCAGTTTTCCGTGTGGAGGAATTCCTCGGCATCCGCCACAAGCGCGTCCACCACGCCGTCCGGCAGAATGATCGAGCTATAGACGTGGTGAATCATTCGAACTCGTAATAATGTCGATTCCCCACCTCAGCGGTCGTCTAATTTTGTGCTTTACAGTGCCCCAAGTTTGATGTGGGCCGAATTGAGGCTACGATAAATGAGTATGGTACAGACGAACGGCGCCAATGTCTCCTACCGAATCGGTTAAATAGATCACTACATTGGGGCGGTTGACCTCGAGGTAGCGCTTGCGCGCATCCTCTACGAGGTCGGACATGACGTTCATGTCCAGTGTATAGACGCTGTATAAGCATTATTCATTTCACCACTGGAGTTCGAGGACAGAAAAACAGCTCACGTCACTGAGATGCTTGACCCAGAGGCGCCATAACGGCCAGGCATTGCGTATGGCCCCTGCATCACATCTTGGTTGGAGCCATTTCCAGTGCGCTTGATTTCAACCCAGTAACCGCGCCAACGGAAGAGCTGAGGCTGCGTGTACATCGGGACGTATTCGGCGTTGGCCTTGGCAGTCGCGTCTGTCGCGGCGCGGACGGCCCATTTTCTCTGCGAGTTACTTGCGCTGACGGTGAATTCCCGCGAGCGTCGCCAGACGTTCTCTTGATTCTAATATAGACGCGTCACCATCATCCGTCAGATAATCAGAAAAACCTACAAGAAAGAGCACAATCCACTCATACGCAGGGTCACCCTGGAGGAAGCGGATAGTCGTACAGTACTCTGCACGGATCAATTCGATGCGTAGTCGCCGGGGAAAAAATACGAAGACCTACTGATTGCGAATCGTTCAATGAGCCACATAAAGATTCGTCGGCCGGTTTCAACTACAGATCCAAGAACCAGCAGTTTCAAGCTAGATCCGACATAAGAGTGCGACAATAAAGTAACGACATCCCGGAAAGACGAAAGGCCAAGAGAGGATGCGACGTGGCCAGGACCGCCAGACGGGGTTTTAGATCCACTGGGAGGCCCCGCGCCCCGTATCTTATTGAGATAGTAGAAAAGAGAGGACATTGGAATCAAGCCGCCAACGAGATGGTGGCTCGAGACAAGAGTGGAAAATAAGCGCCGCTTGTGACTTCGTTTTTATTTAGCACCGCCACATTGCACCGCCATTTACGTGGAAGCAGCAAAGTATCCAAGTTGGTGAAAACCACCAGGTACAAAGACGCGATTATAGTTGGGAAACAACCTTTGAATTTCGTGGCTGTTCGAATGCAGCTCGTGCGTGCACGAGCCTAACCATCCCTGATACGGCATCGCGCGACGCGGCGGGTACGGAGCCGAAGCGACTTCCCAATAGGGATAGGGGTTTCCGCAACAACCATTACTATGCGCACCTCTTGCGCACCTCCGTTTAATGTAATTCACAGCTTGGCTTCGCAAATGCATTGCTAAATTTCCTCCATGTTCGGTTACAACCGCTTTCGGCCCGGGTATGTACTTTTGCCTTGATGTATTTGCCGAATATTCAATTCATTCAATGATACCCGGATTTCAACAGCTTTGCGAGTGGTGAGCTCCGACCACTACAGCACCAAGTAAGAACGCCGCTCGGACCATAGGAGTGATCTGGAAATTTTCAGAGCAGTACGAGAATCAAGAGTACACGAATTAATTGGATACTAGTAAGCATTACAGGGTACAACTGTACTGATAGTAGGTAGGAGGCGTCCATAGTAAGGTCCAACGTCCCACCGCCACAGGCTTGACGTGACCGCGTATTTGCACACGGTTCGCAGCAGCAAAGTAGGACGCCCAGATGTCGCCGCCGCGAGCACTAACAGCCTTCGCGTGCTGTTACTCCCCCATTGTCCGAGGAAGAGAAACATCCTAACCGACAACAAAATAATATATTATGATTTATCTGACGCGGAGCTGCACTCACCGGTGGTGGTCTCACAAATTCAACCGCCGAAACGGCGGAGCGTCCGCGGGGCCGACTGTCCCCGGGAAAGTCACTGATGTCGATGGTATCCCATTCGTTCCCCAAGACCTGCTTCTGGAAGTGTTGGCGCATGTTGAGACTATGAGAACGGATGGTAAGTGCATGGGAAGCACGAGAACAAGAGGGCGCACGTCGCGAGCATGCTATTCATGTAGACTGCAAGAAGTATGGTAAGAAAGAGAATTCAATTGATTACACAGGAAGACTAACGTTTGCTGTTGGGGGCGAGCGATAAGAGAACCAGAAGGTGTCGGGAGACGCCAGAAACTGATGAACAAGGCTCAGCGACTTGGTCGAATATCCAGAACTATCAACATACCAGACCCATGGTGGCTATCGACGAGACGGCCGTAAGCGCACCTCGATTCACTGCATTCATCATGAGCATGTTCATAACCTTTTCGATCCTAATCCCAAGAATCAGATCAAAACATCCGCAGTAAATGCACGAACACGCACCTGGGTAACCCTTTCTTGTGTCGCTGCAAAAACGCGCATAGAAAAGCCGTGATAAAGAGATCACAAGCGGCTGACGCCGCCGTTTGGAGAGTCGTGACAGCCTGAAGGACGAGGGGTCAGTCCCACCGCATCAAGAGAATTACTTGACCGTACCTTGGTCTTCTCAAGTTTTCTGGTATGACCGGAGTCGATATCTGCCAGTCTCTGGTGAAAATCGGGAACAACATGTTGTGAGGGACATACGATAAAATTGTTTGGGGTCAGCCCGGCCGCTATCTAAATCTCAACAACCTTCCCAAGGCTTTTGAGTGTGGACGTACACATCTGCACGACGCTAGAAGGAGCTGTAAAGAGAGGTGTGGGCAACAATGAAATTACTTCGACGTCGGAACGCACGACCAAGTATATCCCAAGCATTCTCAACCAGGTCCTCGTCCCGTCCATTATAACGCTTTCTCTCGTGACTGGGCAAAATTATTCAAATTTTGTTGGTACAATTCGAGGCGAGTACTCACGGTGGTAGATCCGACTAGCGAAATAACTGTCGGACGCGTTGCATTAGTTGTGAAGAAAACGATATTTGCATCATTTACGCACAGTTGGACCGTGAAGGCAGTAATGTACTGAAAAAATGAACAAAGGTGCGAGCCGACGAGACGACGACTCACGCCAGCTAGCAATTGAAGCTAGCACCTTGTCAGGACCCGGTGCAGTCCGAATATTCAATATGCACTCACCGAGTCGGACCTGAATATCTCAGAATGAATCAGGACAATATAATGGATAGGGATGTAACCGCACCAGATCAACTCTTCTTGGACCACCCGAATCGTTGAACGAACCGAAAGTAAGTTGACCTGAAGAAGAAGCAAATTTGTGTCGTTTCAAAAAAGCTATGATTACAGGTCAAAATTTGCTCATAAAGATCGGTGGGCCTACATGACGAGGATGACCTAGTCGCTCTTCTAGGTAAGCATGAAAATGGAATGAGCAGCCCAACGTACCGGCGTTTTGATAGACCAAGTATCCTTCCGCCCATACCACTGGAAGAAAAGGAACGCCTGGACAATCCCAATCCCGTAAAGGCTGGATAAGTTGAAGGTACGTTCCACTCATTCAACAGAATTGAATAACTGACATGGTCTCGAGGAACAAGGAAATCAACCAAGACCCGTAGGTGATTCAAGAGACGGGGCAGACATGGTAGGGTTACATGGGAAGCCCTTCGGCTGCAACTCACGTATATATGGCAGCAGTGCGGATAATATAATTCACAGCTTGGCTTCGCGGATGCCTTGCTAAATTCGG
>WIQG01000525.1:0-74349 GCA_014925785.1 Mycena galopus ATCC 62051
TGGGCCTGGTCGTCCTCGCATTCATATCGATCCGGATTTTCTCCGATGGGCCTATGGCCAGCGACCCACTGCAGGCATCACTAGGTTTCTTAGACTCGGGAGAACCACCGTTCGGAATGCTCTCCTTGAGTATGGCATTGCCGAGCCACAGCAAAGTCCTTTCGACCAACCCAATGCCCTCTCTGCTTCCGTCGATGCTGATCCCACAAACGATGATATTCTTGATCCTGATCTTCCCGTTCCATCTGGCGACTTCCCTGCTGAGGTTGAAGAGTTAGCAGCTCCATCTCAGCCCACAGCTTCTTTTACTGGCCCTATGTCCAGCATCTCTGATGATGACCTGGATATGCTTCTCCTCCGCTTGCGGACTCATTACCGGCGGGCAGGCCTCAGCATGCTCAATGGAATGCTTCGTCGACTCGGTCATCGCGTTGCAGTCGAGCGGATTCGCCAGTCTCTGCTTCGCATTGACCCAGTGCGGCGGATATTTGAGCGCATCCATATCCGTCGACGTGAATATTGTGTCCTTGGTCCGAATTCCCTCTGGCACCATGATGGCCAGCATGGTGAGTTTTTTCTTTCCTTTAGCATATCAATTTTTCATGTTTCTGGTGCTAGGTCTGATTCGCTGGGGCATTGTTATCCATGGCTTCATTGATGGTTATTCACGCCTTATCACAGGCCTGCGGGCGAGCAACAACAATACAGCTGACACAGTTTTGGAGCTATTTCTGAATGCTGCAAATGTGTACGGTGTCCCATCCCGGATGCGTGGGGACCATGGTGCAGAAAATCTATATGTCGCTGCCTGGATGGAAAACCACTGTGGGACTCGCAGAGGCTCTTATATATGGGGAAGGTAGCTTAATCCACAACTGCTTTTTGTTACTAGACTAATTTCTACTCTTTAGAAGTGTTCATAACGTTCGCATTGAGCGACTCTGGGTCAATGTCACAGCCCAGGTCGGCGCAACATGGGGCGATCATTTTACCCGACTAGAAGTTCGGTATGGGCTTGACATCAACAATGTCGCTCATATCTGGCTTTTACATCTCCTTTTCCTCGGCACAATCAATACCCAACTTACTTTCTTTGCCGATTCGTGGAACCAGCACCGCATTCAGATTCGGAATGGGGCTAATCGGTCCCCCACTGACATGTTTGTTTTTGATATGTATGTCAATGGTGTTCGCGGAGATCAGCTTCCTCAGGAGGAAGAGGATCTCGGCGAAGACGAATTGGAGGTGTATGGAATCGACTGGCAGGGCCTTCGTGATGATAATATTCTCCACTCGCAGGCCCAGAACAATTCTACCACAGAAGGCTCAAGCTCTTGGGTAGGCCACACTGGACCCCCTCCTGATCTCAGCCAGGTCATTGTACAGCCTCCTGTGGGAACTCTCACAGAAGAGGAGGCGACTGATTTGTATAACTCATTTTCACATCTCATTGGAAGTGCTGAAGATGATGATATTATATTACTTTGGAGCCAAGCACTTGCTCATGTTCGTGTATTATACCCTGATGTATTTTGAATTTCGATTGGAAATCAACAGAAATCATGTGGAACGATACTAAACTGCAGTTCATGATGGTAAACTATGGATGACAGGTGGCAGATCAATAATGATTGTAGTTGCTGATGGCAGATCAAGGATGACTGCAGTTAATGGTGGTCAAATGAAGGAAAATGCTGCCATTGGCTGGAATAATATGATTTTGATCGCATTCAACCATGATTGAACCATGGTTGGACCATGGTTTGACCACGATAGAATGCCAAAAAATGCTAATTCTCTGAATTGTCGTTCTGCATGCTCAACTACTCAAGTCTCGTACTAAACCTAGCAGATCTCGTCCCAAACCTCATAATTCTCATTCTCAACCTCAAACTGCAACCTCAGGGCTCTATGTCCATAATCTCGTACTGCATGCTCAACCTCCCAATCACTAATTATAACCTCAGATCTACAAGCTCAACCTGCTAAAATCATGTAACCTCAGTGCTCAACCTGTCAAAATCATGTAACCTCAGTGCTTAACCTGCTATCTGTGCTCAATCTCAACACTTGCACCTCAACCTTATATTTTGCATCGAAAAAAGCTTTTATAACGACGCCCCTCCACCGCACCTGCGCAGCGCCTCTCATACCGGTCCTCGAATGCAGATATCGCGCGACTTGTGGTCGCTGGTTCAGACGCCTGAATGAACCGCCTGCAGTCAATCATGTCGAGGTGGAGGAGATTGAGGGAGTAGCATGGTGTGAGACAGAGGGAGACGAGGGTGCACGCGAGGGGAATTTTTGACGGGGGTTGCAGCAGACGGCCGGTGTGCAGCCCCATTCCCCGGCCCACTTGGGGGCTCGGAGAATTCATCTTGTACTGTTGATAACGCTCAGAATTTAGAACTTGTTGATCTGTACACGGTGGACTTCTGCGAGCGTCTAAAGAAGAACGGAGTATTCATGCATTGGCTTAACTTAGGCGGCCCGCGAGGAGAACGAGTGCGAGTGAACGCGACGTGGGATACGGGGGCCGACGCTGGAGCGATGGACAAGTGCTGGTATCTCGATCGCGCGGAGCGTTTGGGGAAGCTAGGGATTCCGAGGAGGATGATGCGGATGGTGGATGGGACGAGGGTGCCGACGTATGGGCAGTGGATCGGAGAGGTCGAGGTCGAGGGTGTGCGCGTCAGTGGGGTCTTCGACATATTCGACAGCGGGGGTGGATGGGATATCCTGTTTGGTAAACCTCTCATGGCATCGATCGGCGTGGTGCACGATACCAAGGCGGACGTGGTTACCATCGAGGCTGGTAACAAGTCAGCCACTCTGGCTAATCAAAACCCGAAGATTTGGGCAGACGCAGTCTCCACCGCGGCGGCAGTGGCTAGGAGGAATCTCGGTGTTCGAACATGTGTATGCGCAACGGGGGCGAAGTCTCGACAGGCTCCCCCTGCGAGGCGAGTCGAAGCCGCACCGAGTCCCAAGACCATTGATGCAGCCTTTATTACAGAGGTTGTGGACGAACGTAACGGGGACGTAGGGAAGGTGGAACTCCGCGAAACGGAGACACGCGAAAGCGCCACGGGGGCGAAATCTTGCGAGATTCCCCCCGTGAGGCGAGTCAGATTCGTTGAAACACCCGAGGACTCTGATACAGTTGATAAAGCAGGACAGAAGACGCTAGCGCGGCAGGATGCGAGGGCTGAGAGGGTGGAGCTGGAAGAGGCCAGGAAAGGGGGAAAGGAGGAGACGATGACGCTGGAGGAGGAGGTTGAGTTGGTGCCGGAGATGTGGGACGAGGGGATGGAGGAGCTGGGGGAGACGTGGAACGAAGACGAGGACTACTTCCGCGATACGGAGATGCGTGAAAGCGCCACGGGGGCGAAGTCTTGCGAGACTCCCCCTGCGAGGCGAAGTCTTGCGAGACTCCCCCCGCGAGGCGAAGTCTTGCGAGACTCCCCCCGTGAGGCGAAGTCTTGCGAGACTCCCCCCACGAGGCGAGTACTATTTGACGTTCTGCCCGCGTGGATGGGAGTTGACCGATTTCCCCGAGAATCTTTGAATGCGGAAGAGATTCACCAACGAGGCCCAGTGGATGAAGAGCGAAGAGGAGGGAGAAAGGAGTTTGAAGACAAAGGCAATGCAGTGACACGCGAAGCCTCAACGGGGGCGAAGTCTTGCGAGACTCCCCCCGCGAGGCGAGTACTTTTCGATGTATTACCCGTTTGGATGGGAATTGACCAATACCCCCGAGTGCTTTACACGGATACCTCTGTGCCCGACATGATCTACACACGTGCGACGGACCCATTCAAGGCAGAATGGGTGGCCAGAATCCTCGAGCTGGTACGCATAAGTGACGACCTGACGGGTTCGCAGAAGGAGGTGGTACGTGTGTTTGTGGCAGAGCACGCTGACGTCTTCGCGATCTCGGTGAGCGAGGTATGCGTGGCGGAAGGTGCGATGTACAACCCGCATATCCCGCCTGATGCAACGTTCAACACAGGCGCCGTCAATCAACGCACATGGACGAAACCCCAGTCGTTGGATGCACACTGGCAAATCGACGAAATGGTGGCGGCAGGAGTCCTTCGACGCATCGACCCCGCGGACATCAAATGCGTGAACCCTATCACACTAGTGGAGAAGGACCAAGAGGAGGGTCGACCGTTGAACGAGCTGATACACGCGGTCGAAGACGAGTGCGTGCGGAACGGTATGGAGCCGCACACGAACCTACCGCCAAGGGAGCCACCGTCACCTCCGAAAGACCCCAAGACCCCGAGCTGGAGAATCTGCGGCAACTTTGTTGAGTTGAACAAGTTCCTCGATGTTGCCCCGATGCCGCAAGGCGATATACGAGAGAAGCAGCGGAGGCTGTCGGGTCACAGATATGTCTCCATCTTCGATTTCGCAGCCGGGTTCTATGCGTTACGAGTACACGAAGACGCGCAGCCGTACATATGTGTATGGGTTCCGGGGCACGCCTACTTTGCGTTCATGCGGATGCCGTTCGGGTTGCGAGATGCGCCCATGGCCTTTGGGGAAGTCGTTGCCAAGTCGTTCTGGGATTTGCTGATGGAGGAGATGATGGAGTTGGTGGTAGATGATGGTGCGACGGCGGTGGACGACTTCGACGAGATGATGCACAGACTGCGGGTGATTTTTGCGCGTGTCAGAGAAGCTAAACTTTCCATCTCGCCAAAGAAGACCCGCCTATTCATGACAGAGGATGTGTTCGCAGGCTCGACAGTGGGGCCGAGGGGTGTCTCGCCTGACCTGAAAAAATTAACGGTGATCGTGAAGTGGCAGCAGCCAAAGAGCGCGCTGGAGTTGGAGTCATTCCTGGGGCTGACGCAGTACTTGAGGGACCTCATAAACAGCTACGCGAAGGAGGAAGGCCCACTCAGGGACTTACTCGGCAAGGTCGACACTTCCAAATCTGACGGCAAAAGGACATACCGCCGACTCATGCGCACCTTCCCAATCCACGAGCACTGGACGCCGGAGCACACGAATTGTTTCCTCCAGTTAAAGAGGATACTCACCTCGGAACCAGTACTACGCGCTCCACAGTACGAAACGCTGAAGGAGTTCCCCTTCATTGTGAACTCTGACGGTTGTCACGGCGGGCTGGTGGTGATTCTCTCACAGAGGATGAAGACGGCGATGCCGGGCGGGAAGGTCATCGTTCGCAGGCACCCTATCGCATACGTGTCGAAGCGGACGTCGCCGGCGGAGAAGAGGTACCCCCCGCACCTGCTGGAGTTCGCGGTGTTGAAGTTCGGCCTGGACAAGTTTGCGAATGTGGTATGGGGCCAGCCTGTACTGCTCGAGACGGACTGCAGTGCGTTGTGGGACGTACTGACGAACGACAAGTTGAATGTCGCTCACGAGCGGTGGAGGAATGCAGTGTTGCAGTATCAGATCGTGGGGGCGAAGCACATCAAGGGCTCGACGAATGTGGGGGCGGATGTGTTGAGCAGGATGTTTGATGAGGTGGAGGAGCGTCCCGGGGATGGACACGAGTGGACGGTGCCAATAGATTGGGAGACGAGGAAGGGGTTGGAGAGCAATGTGTTTGCGATGTGTGCGGAGGCTGCAGGGGAGGCAGATGCGTACATGATCGTGCCGTTGCCGGCGGGGACGATGGCGTTGCGGGAGCGGCTGAAAGGGGAGCCTGTCTTTGCAGAGGTGATCGATGCTATCCACGAGTTGGGGACGGGGGTGTTGAGACGGGAGCGAGAGAGGGCGAAGCACAGAGCGGAGGGCCACTTCATCGAGGACGGCAAGTTGTGGCACATAGGTGGAGGGAGGAAGGTGCGAGTGAGAGCGAGGAGGAAGTGCGTGACGAGGGCGGAGGTGGAGGCGATGGCGGCGAAGGTGCATGCGGAAGGAGGGCACTTCGGGCGCGACGCAGTGAAGATGAGGCTGATGGATGAGATATGCAGCCCGGGGTTGGACGCGTCGATCCTTGCAGCTATTCACGACTGCGGGAAGTGCAAAACCTTTGGGCCCAAGCACATTCATACACTCCTTAACCCGATCACAAGGAGGAGGCCGCTGGAGTTAATTGCGGGCGATTATCTGTCAATGCCGAAAGGGAAAGGGGGATACAAGACAATTGGGCTGTATGTTGACGTCTATTCGCAGAAAGTCTGGGCGGATAAGTTCAAGACAGCGGGGACGGGGAAGACAACGACGCAGACACTACACCGCATCGGCCAGGACTTCGACGACCCCCAGACGTTCATGACGGATGGCGGCCCGCACTTCGACTGCCATGAAGTCGACAACTTCTGTGCTGCGCACGGCACGAAACACCACGTTGTTCCGAAATACTCACCGTGGATCAACGGCCTTGTCGGAGGGAGCAACAAAATCCTGCTCCATATCCTCGCTCGGTTATGCGCACCGGACATTGGGGAGGACGAGTGGGATGCGATGACGTGGGACAAACTGCCCAACAGCTGGCCCGACCACCTTGACGAAGCGATCCGCATCATGAACAAGCGCATCCTTTCGTCGGTCGGCTTCACTCCGAAGGAGCTCCTGCTCGGCCAGATCGTCAACCGGGCAGAGGCAGCGCCAGCAGAGAACGTTGTGGAGCCAAGCGCGGAGGAGGTCGAGATGCACCTTGCGTACGTTGCGCAACTGCGCCTGGATGGCTACGCAGAGCAGGTCAAATATGCACTTAGCCGGAAAGCGGCATTTGACTGCAAAGTCATTGGGTCAAGGGCGGGGGAAGTCGTGTTCAAGCGTGGTCAGCTCGTCCAATACGCCAGTAGTGCATGGGATTACACCTTCAAGTCCATGCGCAAGCTCATTTACTACTGGTCGACACCGTGTCGCATTCGGGAACACATCATCAATTCCTACACTCTCGAAACGCTACAGGGGGAGCTTATCGATGGTGTACATAGCGCTCGACGTCTACGTCCCTTCACTCCCAAGCGCGGCGGTCGGTTGGAGAGAGAGCAGACAGAGTTTGAGGAGGCATTGAAGGTGGTGGTAGAGGCGGAGAGGAGTGCAGAGGTTGCAGCAGTGGAGGCAGAGAGGGCTGCGTAGGGCTGCAGCAGCGGGTGTGGTGCTTCTTGGTGGTGCGGTTTTCTTGGTGTGGCTTGGATTGGCGTATTCGGACGGTCACTATAGGTAGCGGCGTAGTTTAGAGTTTTTTTTTGGCATGTAGTGGTAGTTTGGGTTGTCGTGGGCGACGCGGACGTCGCCTTAGAGGAGTGGGGCACATGGGGTGGTGGCGGCTGGCGCCGATCAGTGGCAGTGCGGCCTGTTTGGGGTAGATAGGCAGCGTGTTGTAGTAGAAGGGATCAGTTCTTGCCGCTTGCACTCATCCACGGAGATCCTCTGGCACCGCTCCTCCTCTGATCTTGGCGGTGCCGAGTCCACCGTCTAATAACGTCAGGTGCCGCCACTTCATTCACCCATCCCAGCCCATCCCAGAATCTTGGAACTTTATCCAGAGATCTAAACACTGAAATCAACCTCCTCTGGAGACACCGAAAATCCCTCAGCGCGTACTGGTTCTACATCAACCGCTGCTTTGGATTCTTTAGTGGAATCGCTATTTCAGCACTCTCGTTTTTGACGCTCTCACCAGAGGTGCCTTGAATCGCTATTTGCTTCCAGTTAACAGTTGCTTGACGGTTGAACCCAACACACCAGACATGTAAACAGTACAGCTTCTTCCGAGAGGCCATTCTGGTTGCAACGCAAGCAACAGCACCCAGTGCGTTCTTCAATCCCATTTTTCTATCTAGATTCATGATCCGCTCTAACAGTTGTCATGATAATCCGGGTGTACGCTCTCTACGGCCGCAGTCCCCGAGTTTATAAACAGCCCATTTACAAACCAACATTAAAAACCAGTTTTTAATTCACTGGGAATTATATACACGGCCCTATTGTGCTTCCTGCTTGTAATGGGGCTCGGTGTGGTTGCGGTCAGCATGGTACGCGTCTTGTCCGTGCCTTAAGCTCTTGAAGCAGCAACCTATGACATCGTTTTTAGTTCTCGTTCACGAGCAGCATGCGGCACGCTGCATGATCTTAAGCGGATGCCATTTCGACTTGTCGGAAAATAACACATGTGTCTACTGTACCTTCACCCAAGGGGAAACCGATCCCCGAAAATCACACTACACCTCGAATTTTGTTTTTCAGCGAAATCGAGGACCACCCACCCCCCCAGAAAAGGAAATTCCCATTTTGGGAAGCCATCAAACGTTCTGATGCATTGGCACGACATCGGCAGCAAGCGATCCAACTATTCAGAGTACTGTCGCGCCACAAGTTACATAGAATATGTACCAAATGCTCAATGGGTTGATGTCCTGATAGCATAAAGTTTTTGAGAGCCAGTTGACCTCCGCAAATTAGATGAGATAATACAACAACTGAGCGTAAGTACTTTTTATCAACTTTCTATCTTCGCCGGGCTTCCTGCACTTGCGACACTCCCAGACCGTGTTGGGTGTGAGACGAGTGGGGTCATGCCCTGGACCAGATTCAGGCTCCGAGTCATTTGCTTCATTGCTTGGCGCAGGTGACCCAGAATGCTGCGTTGACTCGAAGAGTGAAAACTATTATGGAGTGAGTACATGGTCGGATATAGGGGTACAAGCAAAACTCAGGGTTGATAGGTGCTTTTTAAGCCTGAGGGCTTCTTTGACATGTCCGTGGCTGGCGACGTGGGGGTTTGGCGGGGGTTGAATTGAAATTTGATCTGACAGCTATATCCCCTCGAATCAACAGTGCCACACAGCGCAAACTTATCTTAGATACCTCCATTGTTGGGAAAAAAAAATGAAAAGTGTCCAAAACACAAATTCTCGCTGGAAAATGCACCCCGACCAAGTTACAAAATTTGGTATGAATTTTGTTTTTCGCGACCCAGAGGGACCCCCCCCCCTCCCCCATATTAGGAAATTTCTTATCTCCGGAGCCCCTTGCCTTCACCCCGGCGATTTGAAATTAATTAGTTTATGTAAATGTAGCGCATATCGTTTGTGTCTCACGTTTCAACTGTGTTGCGATAGCTAATTCGGTTGAATTTTCTAGACCTGGCAGGCTCCCAGTGGGAGGGGCTCTTTATGTTTAATACAATCATCTTCCTAATCACCGTCTACAACGCACATATCACCCGACGGCGGACGATTCCTCAACCAATCTGTATACGCTTGTCGTACGTGATGGTGCGCCCAATCCCTCCGCCCCGTTGTTTTTTAACCTGATTTATTCACGAACAAAGGTGCCATGTATTTGGGTCAGAACAAAATTCGTTGCTCAACATTTTGACCTGACGATATCTTAAGATAGTGTCTTTGGAACATGAACTGCGATTGATACCCAGTGAAAAGTCGGTGGAATGTATTGTGATCAGATGAGATTAAATGTCGAGCTGGGTCATCCAAAGTGATCATTCGAGATAAGTTGTGAGCATCCCTCAATTCATCTCTTTTTATCACTCCGGTCGCCTATCTTTTGCGCACCGCCGGTGCTCTGGTTTCGCTAAGTCAGCACGCGGTGAGGCATACATCACACTCTTGTCATGCATGTCATGGGCTGACTTAGGCGTTGCAGTGTGACATCTGCCAGCGTTCTTTTCACCCACCACTACCCTCTTCCCTTCCCCCTCCCGCTGCGGCCTTCTCCCTCCCTGCCCGCTCCCCATGTGGCCACTGCACGACCATGGCTCGAAGCCTACCCCAACCCCTTCTCCTTCCTCACTCTCGCATTGCCGACGGTGTTTCCTTGTCACCGTACCATTCCGTCGTCCGCCCTCTCCTTCACTCCACCACCATCCTCTGCACTCCGTCCTTCGCCCAAGCACAAGTCCTCTGTTCCTCTGGGCCTCTCAATCCAGCGCCCGCCCCCGGCGTGGGAGCTGCACCCATACCCATTGTTTCGGAGGAGCCCGATCTATTGTGAGTTTTGTACTTCTTTTACGCGTGTGCTCGCTGACAAGTTGTAGTGCTGGTATCATTGTTACCCCACCGGCTCTACCTCCCGTCACAACGGCGACACCCGCGACTGCACCCGCGCCTGCACCCATCGTCGTCTCGAAGCCCGGTGCGAAAGAAGCACTTACTGCACGGTATGTTATGCATTGTTCTCCTTGATATTTCTCTCATGTCCAGCCTGCAGGAACCTTTGTCTTGCCGTCTAGTGCGGAGGTCCGTGCTATTCGGGACACGGTTGGCCCCGATCCGGCTGTTGATACACTGGCTTCAGCGTCTGGATCTTCTGTGGGACAGGAGGGTTCGGGTATGGTGTAAGGATGGTTACCTGCGCGTGACAAGGATATCGTATGCAAATTATATTAAATACTGTACATTCGATTTTAATCTATTCCACATTTGCACATTCTCTCTTTACAAACCATCTCGAAGCATTCCAATGTATTCTCTCGACGCCCCAATACCTCACGCTATTATGTGTGATAGATTGAGATGGATTATGCAAATACTCAAACTATCACAGAACATCTCGTGTCATACCGCAAATTAGTGCAAATTTTCCAGATGGTTTGAGAAACGGTGAAATGGTTTGAAAATCTCACATTTCATCTCGTTTCATTCCACTCCATTCCGTGGACTTTTGACTGGGACTCAACCCTCCGGTCGCAGATTCTGGGGTCCGCAATTTTTTCTTGGATGCATAATTACTTCACGGGCTCATTCCTTTACGGTGCATATTCGCAGGTCGGCTCGCGACCTTTGCAAGCTCGTGCGTGTCCATTCCGTTCTAATATCTTCTCCATGCGTAATTTCTAATGCTTTTTTTGTGTTTGGTCGCAGCATCTCAGTGACCATGATCTCGCGGCTCATCCTCAACTTGCACGAACATGTCAATGCCGGAATCATGAGCCAGTTTAGTGGGCCCGCTGTCGAGTACAATATTCCGCTGCGAAGTTTGCCAGATATCCCGATGGTGATGTCAGAATTACTCCCGAGTTCAATTCTCCGCTATATCCTGTCCTCAACATCACTGTGTTTGATTTATGTAACACGATGGCCATGCACCAGTGTAGCTATACATGTATCCAGACGAACAGTACTACCAATAATAATAAAAAGAACCTGCCCCTGTATACTTGATACATGATGCACAACAAAGGGTAGAGTCACTAGGGGCCAACCCAGCACCTTCATTCAATTTCACGCCATCACTCACGCAATAATGCTAATATCCTGCCGAAACCAGCAAGAGGAGGAGGAGGAGGAGGAGGATATATTACCGCAGTGATCCCACTCAGGAGCGTCACTGCAGCGGTCAAACCCAACAAACCCAACCACAATAAACCCAGCATCTTCAGGGCCAGGAAGAGAGGGTTCCCGTTTCTGCCTGCGGCGGCACGCGCGGAGGCCGAGGCCGCCGGAACTTGGGGCCCAACTTGTAGCACGGACACAGGCTCCTCTCCGACATACCCGACCCAAATACTGCCGAAGTCCGACCCGATCCTTACCTCGTCGCCCACCTCGTTTTTCGTGCTCCAGGCGCCAATATCGCCGACGAACCAGTCCATCTTCACGCCCTCCTCGCGCAGCGGGGTGCATACGCGGCGGAGCGCCGGAGAGAGGCGCGCCGCGCGCAGGGAGGACGAGAGGGTGAGCGGGCCGTGCGTGGTGCGGGGCAGGTAGACGCGGACGTGCCCGAACGTAGTCTTCACGTGCAAGGCGATAGGCGCTGTTGGCGGCGCGTTCTGCGGTCGCGATGATTAATTTAGTTTCACAATGAGCCACCGAGTGAGGGACATACAACACGGAGAGCGATGTTGCCTGTCGTCGTGCTAGCTTTGAGATGCACGTTCTTCTCCAGGCGCGGATGGACGTCGTCCAATGCCGATACTGGGTTTGCATCTCGATCATCATGGGGCGGAGGTGCTGCATTAAACGGGAGAACATCCACCTCCGCGTCAATGGCGCCAAAATCGACGGTAAGCCTCAGGTTGAGCTGCGGCTTCGGGAACACCGTGAAGGGCTGGGGCGGGAGGAGCGATTTTGGGAGGCGAATATTCGGGTCGACAATGAAGCGCATTCCCTTCAAGGCACCGAACGCTCGGTTTATAGAGATATTGTTTCCCGCGCGCGTAGATGTTCCAGTATCCACATCCTCATTTTCGTCGTTTGGAAGCGGATCTCCTTCTTTTGGAAGGGGGTCATACGGAGGGGGAAGAGATGTCTGGATCTGGGTGAGCATTAATGAAAGACGCAGGAAGTATTGTACAGTTACCTGGGCCGAAACGGGAGTGCCGTCGAGCACGGGTTCTTTCGAATCCGTTTGGGTCATTGTGAGTCGGAATAAGCAATTCAGAAGGTCTGGAGAACTTGGCTGAAGGCAAGAACTTTAAGCGCTCAAGAACGGGACAGCACATCGGATCAGTACTGCCTCCCCGCGCCTACCGTCAATACAAGAATAGAGCTGGACGCTTCTGGATGTTCTAAAAGATCTCAAGCTGTTAGCGCTCAGGGGAGGGCAAAAGAAAGAAAGATGCGCCAAAGTTTGTTGCATATAGATCTGGATCTAAAAGAGGTTCTAAAGCTGAAGTTAGCACGCGCGTGAATCGTTTTTGGGGTGTGGTACCAACGCATATCCGTACACAGCCCGGACGAGCCAATCCACACGTATGACAGACCTTTCACCTCAGGCAAATTTGTTGCAAATTTGAGCGGGACAACTGCATCTCCGCCATCCCGAAGCAAAAGAGAAAAACTGAAAGATTTTGCCGAGGCTCTAAAGATTGAATACAGATTTTTCAAATTTTCCTTGCCCACGAGCATCTTCTCTGAAGCCGTAGACATTTGGGTCTCAAGTTGTAGAGAGTTGGTAGAGAGTCGAAGCAAGCAAAAAGCAGAGAGCAAGCGCATGCTGGCCATCAGATTGGCAATCTAATCTCCGCAGACTTGCGCCCTTGGGTTTCCTTTTAGGAGAATGCCTCTTAGACAACGGCAACGCGGCAGAGCTCGGCAGCTCCATTGCACCAAGTAGAATGCACATAAATAAAGTATTCTAGAGGGACGTGGAATTCAGCGAATTGAAAGGAGATGATAAAAATTGGTTGACATTGCAAGCACACATACTGGTTGACTTTCCATAAGGCATTTTTTATTCCCGAGCCTTTTTGAGGGGTGCCAACCATGTCGGCATCAGGTTTACTTCGATTAGTTTAATCGTTCCGTGTTCCCATAACCAATAGAAATAACCAAAGCTCATTATCTATGTTGAACAGCCCATGCACCTTCGCACAACACTTCGGACACGTCTTTGATGCTTATTGTGCTCCTCCAAGCCAACGGATGCGTCGTCGCTGCATCCCAGTATCATCTATTCTCCACAGCCCCGTTGAATTGAGGAGGAACGCGTCAATCGCACATCATTGGCGCGTCAATCGCGTTGTGAGCCGCGATCCCGAGAGTCAATTCTCGCGCAGCCGCGGATGGCAGCAGATGAAATGCAGTAAATTCTGCTCAACTTCGTGTGGGAGGAGGTAGTAATGTCCTTGTGAAATCGAAAGCGAGCAGTGGAGGCGACGTTACCTCGAGTCGTTTCGTAACAATTTGCACCCAAAAGTAGCGACGTGAGAAGCGGGCCGGATGGGCACGGGTTTTTCATCAATTTTATGTAATTACGATGTTGAGCTTGAGTCTATGATTTTTTTGAGCCCAGAAGTAGCACAATCAGTGAAGAACTGACTGACTTATGGCTGTATCAAGTTTAGTGCTGAAAATGGTGAAACCTCTGTCTCCAGTGGCGGATTCAGGGCCCAGACCCGCGGGTCCGAAACCCGCGGGTTGGAACCCATTTTTAAAGGTCCTGTGACATATGTGTGTGACCCTGGGGTATCAAATTTTGTTTTAATCATAGCTCAGTCAGTTCTTGACCGTTCTGCATGTTTTTGGGCTCAAAAAATTCGCAGAGTCGAGCCCCATGTCGCCATTACATAAAACCCGCGGGTTTACCCGTGCCCATCCCTAAAATTTAGTCTTAGTCTTTAAGTCTTAGTCTGCGGAACAGTACGTACTTGGCCCAAAACGGGTTATTCGAGGCCAGAATAATCTGAAGAGGGGGTAGCGACCCCCCGTCCAGATTATCATAAAATGAAGGTTTAGAAGAGGGATGAAAATAATCTAACCAAGATCTGAAGCCGATGGGGTCCCGACAGCTGTCTTGTCAGTGCGGTGATTTGGCGGTTATAGAGGATAAGATATTCGAAAACATTCTTTAATGCTTATGGAAAGTCAACCACTAAGTACAAGGAAAATAGATGCAATAGTACGACTAGGAAGGGCGGCACAGGGTGTACATCAGGGTGCCGAGATGCTGCCGAAAGTACCGTCTCAATAAGGGAATGCTTGGTCAGAAACTCAGTGTCCGCCCTAAGTCCTAAGGCCTTACCCAGTTCCTAAGGCCTAAGACCTTAGTTAAGGCCTTAGCCCAGGCCTTAGACTAAATCAAAAATTTTGGATGTTTGAGATAAGGCCTTAGGAATCATGTGCTCCTTGGCAAATAAAATCCAATATTTTATTTAATCTGATCACTGCATAAATGCTTCACAGGTCAAGCCCTTTGACAATGTCAGCTACCAATTAACTGGTTAAATCAAAGCCTGGAAGAGCTCAAACAGCTGACCTTGCAGCAATTTGAGAATTCCCCCTGGAGTGGGCATGGGCCGGGCTTGTTTTGACTTTCCATGTAAATTGTGAGCTCGGAGCAATGGGCTAGCACTCCATGATTGTCCGCATTATTATTATTTTAAGTCCTAGAATTTTTTTCCTTTTTTGGAGCTAAGGCCTGGTCTAAGGCCTAAGGTCCGAGGCCTTAAATGAGCCTAAGGCCTTAACTCACCAGAAGGCTCTCATTTAAGGCCTTAGGGCGGACACTGCAGAAACTCAAACAAGACTTCTCCACAGCCATCGTCTAGACTCTCGTCCGGTGTTTCACCCTCACGCCACTTCATTGCACCTCTAAGCCGGTATAGGGATCTTATTCGAGCAAGTCACAAGCTGAAGGATCTGTCAAAAAAAATGCGACTTCACGCCAGTCCGTCCAGATACTCTGCTCCCTCTTGGTGACCGTCTCGAATACCTTGGTTACATTGCGCTCGCTCTTCTCCTTCTACGCCAATATGTGTCTTTCGAGCAAGCTAGGACTTGAAATCTCCACAACCGGCAATGGTCCTCGATCGCACGGACCCAAGACGACGGAAGACTGCACATCGACGCGCTCGGTGCCGATTTCCTCCATCTAGCTGCGGGAATCTTCTCTCCCATCTCCCCCGACCAGCACAGAGCAAACGAAAGATCGCTGTACATGTGCTGCGATAGCGAAAACGCGGCCCCGCTCCACTCAGCCCGCACGCAGGTTATCGAGAGGAGCCCAAGCCAGGGGAAGGAAACACGGTCGAGGGTGCGGGGTAGTGCCCTGCCGCGTCGACACAGCGGGTAAAGCAGTCCGGGTACACGGATGCGGGAAGGGCCACGCAACTGAGAAAGGCCAGCCAAAGGGACACTGCAGAAGGAATGCAAAGGCAATATGGCCGGTGAAGAAGCGCGCCGGTAGATTGACAACGTGCATAGACAGATGCCGCGGCAGGGTACAGCGCACGAGTCGCACTCGTTGACACGGGGCAGGCAGAACTCGCTTTTCTCGCCTCCCCTCCCCTCCGCCTTGTGACAGGGCGCAGACGCGACGCACATCCTACCGAACCCTCCCTTGCCTCCCGTGGAGAACATCGCTCCCACTTAGCCACCCCTTGAGAGGGGCCACTGTCCGAGAGGCGCCGACACAATGCGAGGTAAGTCGGCCATAAACGGGGACGCGAAGAGCCCCGCGGAGCGTGTACATGCGCTCCTCATCAGCGGACGAGCGCAGCATTAGGCACGACAACGATGGTATGCATCGGGCGCAACAAGTGCTCCCTCGCAGCGCGACAGAGAACTGCACCTCTACCGACGCCAGGCACCTCCTCCGCGGCTGTGGGACATGGCTCTGCCGCAGACCGACGCGAAGCGACGAGCCCGTCCCTAACTCATGCCCCCCTCCTCTCCCACTCTCTTGTCTCGCGCTGGGCCGGTGTCATCGTCTTGTCTCTGGTTCTCTCCTCCACGGCCCCGTGTCGTCCTCTCGTCCCCATCCCCCAAACCAAAAGCAAAACAAAGCCCAAAAGGAAAAAGGCAAGTGAAAACGACACTGAGCAGACGAAGCCTCCCTCAGCCCTTCCTCCTCCGTGCATGCAGCGGCTTGAGGTCGACGTGCCCGCGGTGCGACTCGTTCGTTCGTCATCTGCATGTCGGGAAATCATATGAGCATCCGCATCTGTATACCCCCGAAAGAAATCTCCGAAAATGGAAATTCCAAAGACAGCGCGCTCGTCGACTTCAAGACGCTCCTTCCAAATAGCGACGCCATGGACGCGTCGCAGGAAGCACAGAGGCAATACGCGGTACACGGGTGTGCGTAGTCCTTCCCTCCAGAACGAATCCCCAATTTTCGAATTCGGAGGAACGCGGACACACCTCTAACCCACACCCCTCCAGATTCGTACGGCACACACTAGCGCGGCCCACATGTCGAAAAAGGCGGGCTGCAGCAATTGTTGTACCGGAACCTCGTCCTTTGTGTTATTGGTTTTTGAGGTATAGGTAGTTGAGGAGCTTGGGCGCAAGGTGTGGTCCGCCCAGAAGGATAGATATCTTACGCGAGCAGCGTCAGCATCGCGTTGGAATAATATAACAAAATATGAAGAGAGGGAACGCGGATATGAATGAGAGGAAGGTGGAAGACATGCACACCATCGTCATCCCACCAGCTTCCGGCATCCGTAGCCCGCTCCGCCTCGAAGGAGGAGGGCGTTCAGTCCCGTCTCCGTCTGCTTGCGCGTCTGCGTTGGCGTCTCCGTGTAAAGCTCAGGCCGTTGTCGCCGTCCGGGTCCTCGTCCATGGTCCAGTCGTTGGCTGCGCGCGTATCGTCTGCGTCGCCATCCCGTTCCCCCCCCCCCCACACGCCGTCGCCTCCCCCGCAGCTGCTGTATCCATGCCCGAGGCTGAATTGGGAGGGTCGGATAGTGCAGAGTCCAAACGCGCCGCAGCCGACGCCTCTCCCAACTCAAACCCCACCAACTCACAGTCCTCGCCGGCTCGCCGCTCCCGCCCGCGTATCTTGCCCACATGTCCTTGTGCATCGCGACAAACACTTCAGGCCGTACTGCAAGAACAGAGAGGGCAGGGCGGGCAGGTAGGCGAGGTAGGTGCAGCGGACGTAGATGCTGCTGCCAGGAATATGTCAGTATGAAATTTGAATAGAAGTAGATGAATGGGCAAGGAGGAGAGACATACGATGTAACGAGGAAGCGGACGGCCCACGTCGCGTTAATTAACATTGGGACGTGGGGGGTGAAGCTCAACTTGAGCTCAACCCCACCTGCTCAGCCTCGCCAAATGCTCCGGCGCCTCAAGCGGGAACGGTGGCCCACGAAGGTGACCGATTGGTGGCCTGCAGGGAAGGTGGTTGCGGGGCTGCAAAGCACATCAGTTCAAGCACCACTAATAGGTTCGTTCCTAGGAGAAGAATTGAGAATCCCGAGTCAAAGATCGCAAATTGCGGAGACGAATTGAGAGACCCGCGCGCCACTCACCTCTTGCACGCTTTGCGCAAATTGACTCTTCAACTAATACACGCGCCATATGCATCCACGAAACGCTGCCCCTGCGTGCATAGTCCGCCGCCCGTGCCCCGTGATAAAACCAGTCGTGCTTGCTCGCGCTTGCGATACCGGGACGAATGCGTTTCTGTTGCGGACAGCTAGAGTAGAATATGGATGCATTCACTTAAGCTGTAAACGAGGAATAATGCAATACTTACGCTAGACTTCTGCGGCGTCCAACTTTGTGAAGAACAACGGAGGAAGTCAGACTCGTCGGAGGAAGCAGATGTTGGTATTTGAAACGGAGGGATCCCGCAAATAAACAACCGCCCGAGGCTCAATTTGGTAATTGTCGGTATATGGGTCTCCTTTAGGTCTCGTACCCTACTCGTGCCCAAGAAAACGACATACGAGCCTCTTTGTGAAAAAAATATTCCCGAGGCCGACACCGTCGATCTCACAAGTTATCAGTACTTCTTGAATAATCTGGAACGCAACGAGGCTCGACGAATTCACACGCAATCGTCCTGACAAGTGATAACGAGTCCGTGAAAACTCTTGAAATAGTATGCACTACTTCCAATTCCATGATGCACAATTCAAGGCGAAATCTTCCGTTGCAGTGCCACAGTAGTCCCCAATGACAATTAATTGGCCAGCTTAGTTTTGTGGTATAGATGTAACGAGGGCATGAGGTGCTACTCATGAAAGCGGGCATGGTGAATGGCTTACGACTGCTCCAGCTTGATATTCAAGACCATATCGAAGCAGCAGAACTGGGTTCGACTCCCGGCACCCGCATGGCGATGACTTCTCTGTCCCTTTTTCTCCTCGGCGATGGCTGTGGCACAATCATGATAATCATGATTCAAAATCCAGTGTGCGTTCCGAAATAAAATACAAATGCTGTAATGGTGGTCCTAGTTGAACTCGGAGGCTCAACCAAATCACTACAAGTATGGCTCCAGTAGTTCACTCAGAGCCCAAGGTTGCTCCAAAAGCCCGGGGTGGGGTGTACGGTCCACTGTTGCTTGCTATTATTGAAACTTTCAAGCAGCACAATCGGGTTCGACTCCCGGCGCCGGCATCCGCATCCTCCCAGTTTTTGGCCGGCTGAGAAACTTCTGCGTTGATGAATTCGTGATCAAAATCTTAATTATACTTGGTACTTGGGTTGGACAAAGACAAGCTGTACTCAATTGCGAGTAGTGGGCTTTACAAAAAAAAAATCTAGGAATTGATGGTTTAACAACGGACACAGACCTTGTATAAAAGCGGGTGTGGTGGACGGCCACAGCTGTCCTTGATTAGTCCATTCAAAACGAGGCATTGGAAGCAGCAGAACCGGGTTCGACTCCCGACACCAGCGTTCGCCGAAATCTGTATCACTTTTTCCCCCGGGCGACGGCTGTCGCACAACGAAGACCCACAGTTTAGTGTGAGTTCAGACATAGAATGAAACTGCCGTAAGGATGGTCCTGGTTGAACTCGGAGACCAAAGTGCTTCAAGTATGGTTCCAGTAGGAATCACTAAAGCGGGTCGTATTTAATTGTTGAAACTTTCAAGCAGCACAATCGAGTTTGACTCCCGGCGTCTGCAATGATTTCGTGATCAAAAAATACTTGAGTTGGACCTAAACAAGCTGTACTTTGCGAGTTGTGGGCTTTGCCAAAAAAAATATATAATAAGAATGGATGGATGGTTCAATAGCGGACACAGACCTGGTATAAACGCGGGTGTGGTGGACGGCCACAGCTGTCCTTGATACCCATTCCAACCGAGGCACTGGATACTACAGCAGAACCGGATTCGACTCCCGAGCTCAAAATCTGTATTGCTTTTTTCTTCTGGGCGACGGCTGCGGCTCAATCATGATTCAAAATTCACTGACAGTGTGAGTTCAGACATAAAGTAAAATTGCCGTAAGGATGGTCCTCGTTGAACTTGTAAAAGTACTACCAGTATGGTTTCAGTAAGGGCTCACTACTACCGAGATGAGCTTGGTCCGGAGTAACGGGCCCGGGAATAAGAATACCGGTGGCATACTAAAGTAGACCACACATCTTCGAAGTAAAAAGATAAGGTGGAGACTTCATGATAATCCCCATGCGTCCCAAGTCGGTGCTGAGGCCAGGATTACCTTCCCGCGCGTTTACTTATACGAATGGTCGCCTTTAACGCCGGGGTTTTCTCTGCCCACACCGGAGGTTTCTCGAGGATCTTGGGTCGCGCGCGAAGTGCTTCAAAGTCCTTGATATACGCTGGTGCGTCGCGGAGTAGGCCCCTCTCGATCCTTTCGCTGACAGAGGCACATAAAATGCGCGTGAGCGCCGCGAGGAACGCGGCACGCTCCGGATCGGGATCCTCTGGGTCCGGAAGCGATGCAACAGGCCACGGTTTATGGCAAATTTAAAAGTACTCGATCTCGTTACGGAATCGAATATCATCGTGGATGACTGCAAATTCGTATATGCGGTAGAAGCATGCGGTGCTTATGACTGAATGGAGAAGAGCGAAGTCGACGGAGGGAAGGGTGGTACAACGAGGCAAGGGCAGAGTTGTGCCATCAAAGAAGGAGAGCGCCGAGACACTCTCCATAGTTTGACTTGAGGAGGGTATCTGGCAACAACCTGTTTTCTGTCTGGACAGAGTGTTCTCACTGGAGGAGGCAGCCTCGATGATCCTGCCACCACCACCGGTAATTGCCTCGTTGGTTTTCGATCACAATCCACCTCAAGACCTCACCACACCCTCACAATCTCGATCTCGCACTTCACTAACTCATTTCAGCCGGACTTCCGGGACTTGAAGACTCGACATGGGTCTTTCGGCAGAGTGCTTTGGCCAGGCGCGACAGCAACCAACTTTGTAATCCAAATTTTGTGAAACAATACGGAGTTCCTTGTACTCTGTTTTACTGGTCCTCTTCCTTTGTTCGCATCAATTCGTCTCTCGCCCGGTTCTCAGACATTTTGCGGCCTTGCCTCGATGACCTAATCTTGGGATTGGGACCATAATGTATATGTTTTCCCGCCTTTCTGCATTCACCTCACCCAGGTTAGAATTAGCTTGGTTCAATTTACACATGGGATTCTCTGGTTTTCCTTTTTTTGTTCTTCGACATGCTTTGCTATGAAATCGCTAAATCCGGCCAGACCCCTCCGTCGGGCATCTCAATCGCAAAGTCCAGTCCGCCCAGAATCAGATCGCGCAACTCTGCAGCAAGCGCGTCACCCGGATACCAGTTGCAGTCCAAGGTCTCGTCCATCACGATATGCAAGAATTCCAGCTCCGCCGTATCCGCATGCGTCGCGCGCCGACGAACAATCTCGATGATATGATGATAGTTAGGCGCCACGTCCCCGTTGTAGGTGAGCGTTATGTGCTGAAGCTTCGGTAGTATGAGCGGAGAG
Organism: Mycena galopus ATCC 62051; assembly: GCA_014925785.1. Taxonomy (NCBI): domain Eukaryota; kingdom Fungi; phylum Basidiomycota; class Agaricomycetes; order Agaricales; family Mycenaceae; genus Mycena; species Mycena galopus. The sequence goes on from WIQG01000525.1 coordinate 21,080, forward strand.
GGGCCTTCGGTGTCGAGGCGCTGAAGAACCTCGGCGAGACCAATATCGAAAGTCATGTCCAGCGTTTCGACAAAGGGGAACATCCCGAGCGCTTTCCATTCGTCGACGGAACCATTCGTGGACATCTGGCATGTGAGATCGCGAATGATACATGCTGAGCCTGAGCGGGATAGAAATGGCGCAATTACGTCGGGGTTCAGGCATGATTCGCAAGCGAAAGTGGAGAGGTAGGGAAGTGTGAGAAGCTCGAGTGCATGAATGGAGGGGACAACGGGGGTATAACCTGCGAAAACACGTAGATCCTGGAGATTCGGAAACATGAGGGGTGCACGATGCTGGCGAACATTGGCTAGCTCAATGGAACACGTGAGCATTGAAAGTGAAGGACAGGTCTGCAAAATGCCGATAAACTCGGTAACAGAAAAGCCAGGGCTCCATATGGTGAGCTTGGTGAGTGCGATGGATGCGAAACAGCGGAAGTCGAAAGCGCCTTCTGAGGCTCGGGTCCAAGAAAACTCTGTGAGAAGCGGGGCATTCTTCAGGAGGTCTTCGAGATCCGCATCGCTCGATTTTGTGACAAGGAATTGTAGAGCAGGGAGTGCTGTGTTCGAAGGGACGAGCCGCTGGCATTCGTGCTCGGGAAAGTTCATCTGCAGACACTGGACCCGATGCAAGATAGCTGAGATATCCAACAGTTCGGCCCCCTCGACATTATCCAGAATCTATAAACAAAACAAGTCAGGCAGCCATTACCCGTCCCATAAAAGACAGGCTACCTGTTCCCTTTCAACAAAACAATGGTTCCTACCTATGACTAAAGAAACGGGACGTGCTCGAGCGCGAGAGAGCCAAGTTTGGAGTCCAATAAGCACGCCACGGGGAACCAAGGGTTCGTTGATCGTGGTAGTGAGGCACACAATGTCGAGGCTACTCCACAGCTCGCAGGTCGAGAGCGCAATTTCTTTCCACTGGCGACAGACCTTCATAAGCAGTAACGGCGCGGAGTTGTTCGAAGGACGGAGATAGTAGTTCTGGTTTGGGAGGCATTCAACAAATATGGAGGATGTGATTTCCAGCGGAAGCGAAAGAACCGGATACACAACTGATTCGAGCCGTGTTTCTAGATCTTTCCGCTGGTCCAAGAGCTTAGAGATATAGCGCCCGGCAAAAGACTTGAATCGCTCTATTTCGTTTTCGATTCCTGCGAGTGCTGCGCGATGACTTGCGGGGGAAGTTTCGTAAGCGGCTATTGTAGGAACATCTGGGGGTGAAATATTTCCCCAGTCCAAGGTGTGACCGCATCCATGGCAGAGGAGAGGCATTGAAGGTGTGGTAGTGGAAGAAAAGAAAGGGGAGCGGGTCACTCGTCACGTCCAAGTCCCAGTCACAACTGATCCGCTTGTGCCGTATTTGGGTAAGTTGTTCAAGACTCAGTTGGAACGGAACGAAGCGGCCAGGCTTATGAGACTGCGCTGGGAATTAAACTTTGAGGACCAATAATGAAAGAAGGAAAGCATGAAACAACGACAAAGGCTGGGTCCAGCATCGCGCGTGGAATTTCTGGTGGAACACTAGGAACTCGGACTAGATTGCACTCGGACTTTGGGTGGAGCGACTGTGGTTCTGGTTGTTGAAAAAACACTGATTCAACGACGGAGCAGCATGGGTGTATACAAAGGCAGGTGTTATGGATTCAGATGGATGGTGCATGACTACCTGACAATGACTCAGAGTCTGAGTTTCTTCCGATTTGTGAGAAATCGAACCTTGACCATCAGGATCGGGATTTTGGACCAAGTTGGGAAATAAATACGTGGACTAGTTCGAGCTTGAAGCTTGAAATTTAATCCAAACCGATGGAATTTGGAGTTGGGTGGAAACATAAAGCCTCGGAAGCAGTGTATTTGGAGGGCCAGAACACATATTGTGATATTCGTCACAGTATAAATTCTAAATGACCACGCCCTCTGCGTGAGGGTCGTCCAATAATAGGTTCTACATCGTGCGATACCCGCCAGCCACGGGAGTGGGCTGTTGTTACCCGTTGCCCAGCCTGGATGAGATCTAGACAGAGGCTGCCTGTTGCGGGGAGTATCCAGAGCGACCAATTGTTATCCTATAGCTATGCGTGAGTGAACAGCAAAGAAAAGAGAGGCTAATTGTCACCGTATCAGTTCTAGTGTCGAGCAAACCACTGGACTTCATATACCAAAATGCAGCCTGGAAGGTATTACTAGAGACACTGTGGATAGAGTTCGCAGTCGGATCAAATGCCTAAGCATTTGATTGGTTTTCTTGGCATTTGTTCCGACTGCGACAAGATCAACTGCAACTCTGCACCCTCGATCTGACTGCGCACAAGGCATTTGGCCTGCATGCAGTCAATCTGACTGCCTCACCATGATTTTTATAAAAACTCTCCAGCGCACCCACAGGGCTAAATTGAGTTGTCGGAACACAAATCCGACCTCGGCAATATGGTCCGTTCCTGCAAACGACGCGTTTTCTCTTTATGCCAACTTTGCTTTCCTCGCCTCTACCCTCATCGTCCATACGCCTTCAACCCAGTCCAATACTATCATAGTGCATCTCTGTTTTCTCCGTTCTGCATCGCCGTTTCCTGTGCTGTCCATTTTCCATCCAAAACCGTTGTTCGTGCAATTGCGTCCCCACCATGCCTGCCGACAGAACCGCCAAACGGGATCACGATGCGCACCGCGCCACCAGACGCAGACGGAAAATCTGCCATTGCACCCCTTACTGCAACAAATTGCGCTCTTACCGTAGCAGGAAACGACACTACAAAAAGGTTGCGCATCCGCACTTGATAGAGCCTTCGGAATCAGAGTCAGAGACTTCTCAGTTCCCGCACTCGCAGCCCTCGCATCAACGCGTCTCTCCGCGACCGTCCCCAGTCCCTCATTTCCCACACCCCGCACATGATTTGAGAGATTGGACTCCGGAGCAGGAAAATAGCAGCTTGATGGAAACTGATAGTGACCACAGCTTGGACTCCGACTCTGATTCAGAGTCCCACGATGGTTATTTCAACTCACTGAGCCCTGAACAAGATGAAGACTTCGAGCTCGCTGGGTGGAGCGGGTTCGACGAGATTCTTGACGCAGATGAGCCTCTGTCTATCGCAGATATGACGCAGCGTCTGGAGGAGATGCTTGCACCGGGGGAGGCAGAATTATGGGCTGTCCGTGCGTCTCTCAAAACTTTCATCTGTTCCCTCCTAGGCTCACGTTTGGTCCAGGCAATGACATATTGACCGACCAAGATAGAGACAACATCCGCGCCTTCCGCCTCAAGATGATGTCGAACATGTCGCGTGAGGTGTTCGAACAAATGCGCTATGCATTCGATCACAAGCTTGACCTCAGTTCCGAGTATGTGATGATCCATCGCGTCGCAATTCTCTCCGGTGTTGAACCTCTATGGTTCCACTGTTGTGTCAATTCTTGCCTCGCATATACCGGCGACGATGCAGGCCTGGATGCTTGTAGGTTCTGCAACGAGCCACGATACACCCCCCTCCTCAGAAAACCCCGTCGATTGTTCTGTTATATCCCCATCATTCCCCGTCTACAAGGTTACTTCCAAAATCCGGAGATGGTCAAACTCCTCTTGTACCGGCACGAATACACACACACACCCCGCACCATTGCCGATATATTTGATTCTGCTCATTATCGCACGCTACGGAAGCAGAATGTTGTTGTCGATGGTGAAACAATGCCGTATAAATATTTCTCCGGCAGGAACGACATTGCGCTCGGCATCTGCCTTGATTCTTACCTCCTCTTCAAACGAAATCGCGGAGGCCCTTCAGCTACACCCATCCTTGTCAAGAACTACAATCTCCCTCCTGAAATTCAAACTCACCTTTCCCAATCCATCTGCAATGGTGTCATTCCTGGTCCTCACGGGCCTAAGGATACACGCAGCTTCCTTATTCCCTATGACGACGAATTAGCTCAACTCGCGCGTGGCATCCCCACCTTTGATGCATTGACGCAAAGCGAGTTCATGCTCCGTGCGTACAATATTCTTGAGATGGGCGACATCATTGCCATCGAGAAATTGTTGAACATCAAGGGGCATAATGGATTCTGCCCGTGTCGCTCTTGCGAGATCAAGGGTGCTCGCAATTCTGAAGGTCGGGAGACCATTTATTATGTGCCGCTCACGCAACCCCTGGTTGCGGACCAGCCGAAACGTTCCTGGAATCCGCGATGCCTTCCTCTCCGATCCCACGAAAGTTTTTCCGATGTTATCGCCAAACTCGACGAATGCCAGACTGTCAAAGATCGAAAAGCTATTACCTTTCATCACGGTATCAAGGGTCTCCCCGCCCTGCGCCGCGTCGGCTCGCTTCACTTCGGGAAATCTGCTCCCTGGGATTTCATGCATCTTGCATTCGAAAATATGGGGCCTAATCTCATCAAACTCTGGAGTGGAAAGTACAAGGGGCTTGACACCGGGAGCGAAGATTACGAAATTCCCGAAGATGTTTGGGACGAGATTTGGCGAGAGGGAGCTGCTGCTGTTCGACATATCCCAGCTGACTTCGTTCGTGTTATCCCCGAAAATCCAGCATATTTCACGGCAGAGACGTGGTGTTTCTGGCTGATGTATTTGCTTCCAATCCTGTTGGAAGGACGGTTTCGCGATGAGAAGTATCATGCTCACGCATGTCAATTCTCTGATATTATCAAGTCCTGCATCTCATTCCAAATCACATACCAAGAAATCGATAACCTCCAGGACAATATCATTGATTGGGTCCGCCACTATGAAGAGTGAGATTGAATTTTTGTTTAATTCTCCATTTGCTGACAGAGCCCAGGTTTTACTATCAATTTGCTGCCGACCGTCTCTGTGCTTGCCCTCTAACAGTGCATGGATTTTTACATGTGCCCGACGACATCCGTTTCTGTGGTCCAACTTGGTCCACGTGGACATTTTGGATGGAACGTTTTTGCGGATCCATGCAGTCAGGCCTGCGGTCTCGTCAACATCCATGAGCGAATCTGAACAACCGAGTTCTCAATCTTGCATATCTCGAGCAGCTTGGCGCCCGATATGACCTTACCCAAGAACTCTCTCGTCGCAACGAGAGGGATAAAACCAAGCTGTCGGTGTCTGAGAAAATCTATGATGACTGTCAGTTCCTTTTGAGATTTTCCGGTACGCACTGACCGAATTCCTAGACCCCGATGTCATAATGCGTGCTCCGTACAAAGGTGGTTACACTCCAGATGACCTTACACGAACGCGCATTGCGGGTTACATATCCGCTGCCATAGGCCGACCACGTAAGAACATCAAGCCCCTTTTGCCCGATGTAATGCCAAGATGGGGCAAAATTCACATTGTTGGCGGTGACAAGATCCGTAGCGTGTCTGCATGCGGTGCAGAACCTGGGGAGCAAAATGAAAGGGATATGTCGTTTGTCCGAGTGCGAGCATTTTCCATGCCAATATATGGAGACTTACTATTCCTCAGTATGAATTGAACGTCTCCCAAGCAGACGGTTCTTTGACCCCTCAAATTTTTTACGGAAGACTTGAGGAGATTCTCGTCTGCCGGCTGCCCAAGGATCCCTTCTGGAAGTACATGTCTGGAAAGACACGACTCCTGGCGGTGATTACTCCGTGCTCAACTTTGGGAAAGGACGCGACCAAGGAATCCACTTTTTACACAGAGATGACACGGCCCATCGTAACAGACCTCCGTACTGTTGTCGCGGTCGTAGCAAGGGTAGAAACAAGAGGGAAGTGGTACATTGTTGACCGTAGCCAGGGACTTTTGCACCCTAATTTCGCCACAGAGTAGAAATTATTTTATTGTACACAATCTTGAAGCCTCACGTTGACGTGTTTTGGAAGCTGATTTCTAAGTGGACAGACGTCTCAAGAAGAGATTTGGGCAGTGATTTGTGAATCAAAAAGGAATGAAGGCAGGTAACAGCGGTTTCCTTTTTGGGATATCAACAACCCTTTGTTTTCGTGCACCCACCAGTCGCGTCGCATTTGGCCTCAACATCACAGCGTGGGATCTGTGACCGGACGCGTCAAGAATTCACAGACGTCCGTGAATTTCGCTGCCCGCCCCGAGAAGGACCAACAGGAGGCTCAATGCAGCACAGGGAAGCAGTAAGTCGTCCTATTTGCTATGGCCCTGGACCCGAATTGCAGTTGCTGGTGTCCCAAGAATCGGCACTCGGATCTGGGACGCGAAGCCAGCGCATGGGTTGTGTCCAGGGCCATGTTTGGTGCCTCGGAATTGCTCACTCACTTTGTTCCTATGTAGCTCGCGCGACTGCCTTGGTACGACTTGAGGTAAGGTTTTGCAAAATTCCTGCCTCAATCCATGCTCAAGCTCATTGCCAGTGAAAAATCCTTCGAATTTTCCTGTCAACCCCGATAATTTACCCACCTAGTGCGACGGAAAACCTCAAGGCCGACTAAATCTTCAGGATTGTCTGTGGTGCGCGGGTCGCCATCAACGAAGTACTTGCGGAGCTTGCTCTGGTGTCGGAAGTTGGCTGACGGGATACCAGACCTTTGTGGCGACCAGATCCTCCTGGACGACACGGTAGAGACGGACCTTTGTGCGCCACCAGATCCTCCTAGACGACACGGAAGAGACGGACGTCTTCATACACTTCATCCCCGCCATAACATTCATTCAGGCGGAGTTGGACAAGGGACGCGGAGTGTTGGTTCATTGTCAAGCAGGAATGAGTGCGTGTTGTCCTATCACTAGGATTTTTCTAAAGAGCGCAGGTCGCAGCGTCACCATCGTCGCGGTGTATCTTATGTACACGGAAAAGATCGACACAGAAGCGGCTCTTGATATCATACGGCAGGCACGACCCAACATCGAGTATGTTTACCTCACTGTCAACCATCTATGTGTCGCTAAGCATTGCAGCCCGAATCCTGGATTTTTGCAGCAGCTTGAGATATTTCACAAGGCTGCGTTCAAGATCTCTCGGAAGGACCAAACGACGCGCAGATTTTACATGGAGAGGACAGTAGGGGAGGTCATGAGTGCGTCCCCGTCGGTTTCCCTATACACGTCCTGACGCGCCGCCTGCAGACGGCGATGGCAGTCTACCCGAAACGGAAATGTTCGCGAAATATCCGCGCACTCCCAGCGATTCCGCCCCCGCGACGCCTGGGGCCCGGCGACGCATTCGGTGCAAGATGTGCAGGTGAGGGGACTCGCACCTTCCTCCAAGTCCCGTAGTCTCACACTGGGGCTTGATTTTCAGACAAGAACTCGCAACCCGGGAACACATGCTGGACCACGGGCAGCTCGGCGCTCCCACACCTGCGGCCAGCACACCCGTCGCTTCGCGCCATCCCTCGATGAGTATGGCGTCGCGCCCGCGGCTTGGCTCACTGGGTGCCGCCTTGCGCCCGCGGCGACCATCCGGGCTTGCAGAGGGGCTCTCGATGTCTGCCCTTGAAACTAACGACCTCCCGTCAGAAAAGGCGCCCGCAGCCGGCGATTCGGATGACCCTAATGGCGTCCGGCGCTCGATATCAGACGGGCCCCACCGCCCGCGTCTGCGTCCGCTCATCAGCGGAGTGGCGGACCTGACCATGTCCGCGCTCAATACGGATGAGGATGCCGAAGATTCCGCCACACCTCCCACTGCAACAGCAGGAACCGCTGCCAGGCACACACGCCTTCGAGGCTGCGACGCGCCTAGGGCACCGCCTGTCGGACACCGTGCTCCCTTCGCCTTTGGACACCTCTCCACCAGCACCGGATGCAAACAGCACTGATTCTGCGACGACGCACTTCTCGAGCCTGGGTGGCAGCGACGTCGCAGTGCAGCTCCTCAACAACCCGAAGCGCGGTGTCTTCATTGGTAACTAGCTTGAACTCTTTATATTACTTCGGCTCACCATGTTTTGTAGTCCAAGAAACGGCCATACCCGACCAGCCCCGCATCCACGGCCCCGTCCGGCTCTACATCGTCGGTTGGTAGGCTCCAGTGCCTGCAAATACATTTTGCTGACCGTTTTTGTAGACTGAGCAAGGCGCGGCCCCTGCCTCCAAGTCCGAAGCATCTCTCGCATTGGCGTCTTGGCCTCTCCTGGTTAGCTGCCTCACATACCGGCGATTATCCTCGCCTGACCGCACTCATAGTCATCTACGGCACCCCCTTCTGCCCCCCGCGCCGTCGTCAGTAGCTTAAACTGTTCCGTGATTATCTTTGACTCACTCAACTCCTAGGCTCGGGCATGTAGCATGCGCTGCGGCTGCAGGGTCACGCCAGTACGTCCTTTCTCCTTCTCTCTCTTGTTTCCCACTTGTTACTTACATCGGCATCGGCAGGGCTTCTGCATAAACCGCTCCAAAGTCGACAACAAGATGTGTGCTCGTAAGCATCCTGGGATTCGCTTCAAGTTCTCGGGAGTGCTCGACAAAGTGCGCGAGGGGACGGGTGTCATTTTATTAAAGTTTGCGGCATGCGCAAGGGAAACGATGTTGGCGCCGCGCAGGATGGTAATTTAAAGGTCTTGTTGTACATACGGTTTTGGATTACTTTCAACTTGATGTAAATTTATTCATGCTTATTATTTTAAACAGGGCAATTTCTTCTCTGTTCAGATTGAGGTGCTTTGCCAATAAATAAGTTGAGGTCAAATAACTAAAGGCGTTCGACGCGTCAAGTCACTTGTGACTGAATCACACGTGATCGAGAATCTCTTCCTTCGTTTCCTCCACCATGACAAAAGCACGCAGAGCAAAAGAAGATCCGCAAGAGACCATCCGGCAGCTGCAAGCCACAATTGCGGCTCAACAAAACACCATCTGTGAGTCTAGTAGTACTGCAAGACTGGTCACAAAAGAGGTTGCATGGCTGAGTGGTTATCCATGCACCTTGGTCTCCGGGTAAACTAGAGATCACTGGGCCATGATTTTGCATGGGTTCAAACCCCAGTATAAGCAACAAAACTCTATTTTGGAGGTTTAGTGGGTATTACCGTGATTGGACACAGTTGAGTCCCACACTGTTCGGCATTTGCCGTTCGTGCATAAAAGCATTCCTGCCATTGGTCTGAGGTCATAATATTTGTCCCTCAAACATTTACGGATCAAAGGGGCTCATCTTATGAGTTGCCGGAGATCACGACACCTAACGGTGTAACGTACAACCAAAAAAAAAAAAAAAAAAAAAAAGACTGGTCACAAACTGATTGGCGCTCACGGTAGCGAAACGAGAACAAAAAATATGCAAGTCTTACAGAACGCAGCTGGTAATGTACTAACTGGTACCTTAGCTCTACTGCAAAAAAATGTCAAAGGACGGAAACTCATCCCAAAGCCCAAGGGTCAAGCGGGCCGAAGTGAAGAAGCGGGCGGCTACAATTTACAAGAAGCGATGGGGTTGAAAGGGCATGATGAGGATTATAATCGACGCTGCGTGAGCTGAGTGACGTGTTTGAATACTCAATCTAATTGAGCTTCAATTTAGCGCATCGTCAAACGTTACGTGCATGAATATTTATCGGTTTTCGCGCCCTTATCACAGCAAAAATCGGGTTATGAGGCAAGGATGACTGCAAAGGCATGCCCTACGTTTTGCGGCTTCTCTCGTCCTTATTTGTTACTCCAGATAAAAAATGAAGTCCCTTTCTTCAAGAAATTTGACAATGGATGGCCGATTCATGAAATTGCGCGGACTTATTTGTCCAACGAGCAGACAAGGCGAAGGGCAGATCTGGATGCGGAGGACAAGGCTTATGTGGATCCGGACACAGAATCCTCGGCGCCAGTCAAGAAAAACCGAGTTACGTTCGCCACAGACGACGAGGAGGAGGAGGCGGACGATGAAGCCGAAGTCCTATTAAAAGCTGTCGTGAAGAAGGTATGTTTCTGTATCGTCTTTGTGCAGTCGAGTAAACGTGCTGGTGCATAGTTCCCCTCGAAAAAGCGGTCTACAGTCATCTTATCCGATGATGACGCCGAGTCGGATGACAGCAGCGACCTGGATCGTTTACTCAAGGCGTCGGCTCCCGCGATCAAGCCGCATAAGGTTACGCCTGCACCAAAGGTCTGTGCTTCCTATTCGGCCGTTTACTTTGCTAAGTCATCATAATTGCAGCAGAAGAGCAAAACCAAAGCATCGGATGAGTTGGGTGAAGACAGCGAGCAAAGCCCCAAGAAGGCAAGAAAGGTTCGTTCTGGGAATTAAAGTTGGGGCACCGTTTTAATTGTTGACCCAGGAAAATAAACCTCCATCTGTTTGTATCGAGGAGCGGTATGATTTGTAGATTGTTAACTATTTTTTAGGGTCTAAAGCGCAAGATGGACGACAAGGCAGAGATGCCGGCCTCCAAAAAGGTGAATAATGTCTCTCAGAACTCATTTCATCTGACATGAGCTCTAGGCGAAACTCGCTCCCGCCAAAACTCTGATTACACCTCCACCTAGCACCAAGAAAACCAGCAACGCTGTCCTTGCCTGGTCCGACCTCCCCAACTGCTGCCCGGCAGCGCTCTGCAACGATCGCTTGCCTGCTGCACCTGTGCCCCGTATCTTGTCCCTTTTTCAAAAACGCCAAAATCTGCTTGACGAAGGAGGCCCGAGAGCCAAGGGACTGGCGTTTACAGAACTTGAACTCTGCCACGCAATTACTACCGAGACACGACGGACGCGCATGCTAGACTTGGGCAAGACTCGCGGGTGGCCCACGAAAATCAGCGCAAAAGATATCCGGGACAGAATTTTCGCTGCTCCCCTCGATGCCGAGCTCCTCGATCTAATCACAAAGCCGGAGAAACTCAAAACATGTCCCACATTCCGAGATTTCTTGCTTTCAATCAACTTCCGCTTGCTTCCGTTCATCAAGTCCAGTACCCATCGCGAATTCCTCGATGCGATTAAACATAAAACCTGCGGATAGTGCGTGTTTCTGCACGCATGAGGGAGGATTCTAAACTGATTCCCTTCTCTTCCCAGCTATGGGCCGCAAGGCCAAATGATAATGTTTTCTTGTCTGTTGTGTTTTGTTGCTGAAAACGAAGATGAGCATGATCTCGAGAATGCTTTGTTTTCGACCATGTTTACGATCATCGGCGACGACGAGGATGACCAATTCGACGACCTGCATACGCTTTACGAAGACTCCTGCTGCCTCTGCATGAAAGACTTTGTCGACTTTGTGCTCGTCCCTTTTGTTGCCACGTTTCTAATCTCCCAAGATCTCCCGACCCAAGACGCGAGGTTCGAAAAGGACAGTAGCACCAAGTACGGAGAGCTGGTGAATCCCGAGGACGACGCGGACGAGGAGGCATCCCATGTCCACGAAGAAAACGTCAGGGCTGTACGACGCGTCGAACGAGCGCGTGAAAACCTGTTGATTCCGGTTTCGGCTATCGAGTCAACGGCTCCTCCGCGTCATCGAAAGAAGTCGGAGCAAGAGGCGTCCCTCAAGGTGAGTTCCTCGTGCCGCAGATTTGTTCCGGCTAATGAGATTTTAGATACGACTACCCGCACAGAGAACGTTGGAGGAGGAGGAGATCACTTTGAGTGACTATGAGGCAGTGAGTAGGTTCCATTGGAGCCTCAATTTTTTTCTTAATTCCAATAGCCCCAGCCAAAACCGAAGAAGGAGAGGGTCAAGCCAGAGAAGAAGGACAAAGGAAAGCAGAAAGCATCCAAGAAGGTAACGTGAATTAACTATCAATTCGAGACTTCCCGGCTCATGGTTTCATAGGCGACGGGCCAGTCGACCATCAAGACGAGCCATTTGACTATCAAAACAAGATCTCATGCCAAGGAGGAGGACAACAAATAGTGATGTAGTTTCGGACTGGCCGCCCGTGTAATCGTTTCGATCGAGCTGTATTTCTAGCTGAATGTGCTGTTGTAATTGCCCTGAATTGTATTTCTTGGGACCTTGAGTCATTTTAAAAGCCTCGGCTGATTTTAAAAATAATTGTAGAAAAGCGTAGGGGCGAGAAGGAACTTCACGAAAAGCGCGATACAAACATTTGGAGCGTGACTGTCACAGTGTGACACGACGCGTCTTTCCTTTCCACCACCACACTCTCTTCTTCCTGGCGTTCTCCCGTCCATTCTGGTTTCTCGGTTGCACCTCAGGCCACTATGGCGACCTCAATACACGCTCTCCAGTCGTTTTACAGACCATTCGGGCCGCCATCGACTACCAAAGGCCGAAATATGCAAATTTTGGCAATTTTCACAAGAAGGACGCGCTCGCAGAAAATGTTAAGCCTGGGGACCTCTTAAATGGCCTAAAACCATTGTAAGTCATCCCTTCTTCCCATCCTTGCCACTTGTTATGCCCGTATGCCGCGTTTGGCTCGCACCAGGGACACCGGCGGGCGGGTTATGCCATGGGCCTTAGTTTCTTGTCAAACTTGGATGCTGATACCTTTTCTTCCTCCCACAGGCCCCTTACCATCAACAGATGGCTCCAAAGAGTTAATTTGCGATAGATGAAGTGCGTGATCGGGCCCACTGATTCTAAACTGGAGCTGACTTCACCCTCGACCTAGTGCTCTCTCTTGTACTACTCACCGCCTGCTTCTCGCGTACGGATTTTTTTCACGAGTTCTCATGTCGCCGAAGAAGCTTGCGGCCTGTGGGACAATTGCCTTCGTTCGTCTTCTGCAGTTCGCTGTTGCGCCGCAGATGTAAGACTTGTCCATTTGTTTCTGTAGCCTCTCACCGGTTTCTCGAGCTTCACCCCTGGCCGCATGTACGATGGGCGAAAGAACATCAAGCTGAGGTTCGACACCGGGTCACAAGAATTCGACCTGACTATTGACAAGTCCCCCTCAAGGTGTACGTACAAGATCAAGCTCATCTTCGCTGCAATTAATCCCGGATTGAAGGAAAGGTGACTCAGGATAACACCGTGTCGACTGCGATTATGGTGCGTTATTCTTGTTCTTTATTCCTTTCCCCAATTGAATAGAATTCATCTATAGGCTTTCAACATCGTAATTCGCATGCGACCCAGCTTATGGCGTCTACATCGCTACCGGCACGGTCTGCAAGATTTTGTGTTGTTTCATCGTTACATTCCCATGCGGCTGACCTCCATCCACCAGGGCCCGCTTCTTAGCCTTTGCCTCGAGTTCATCAAAAAAGACAATCCAAACGCCTTGTCTCCCACCGATGGTCTCCCTGATCGCGGACGGCTTCGTTTGTAGCGCTTCATCAGCGGCATCTGTATTCTCACCACCACCCACCTTGGACCCAACGGCCAGAAGCACAGGACCCGTCGAGTCCTCAAGAAAGTGAGCTTTGCGTCCGCCAACAGGCTCACCTTCACCATGCGCGAGGGCGCCCGACTACTTCCAGCAGAACCAGAACAAGCCACTGCAATTCCCGGATGTGATTTGCACCGAGGTTTGTCGTCGTTCCCATTCGTTGTTCCCATTTTCTGTTCTCCGTCTCATTATTCTTCAAGGTTGGATCTGGCGCCCTCATTCCTTTGGGTCAGTGCATATTTTCCTTTCTAAGCTCGTTACCTGACCTTCATTTTCACAGAGTTGTATGATGTGCCTCCTGGTGAACTCATGCGCAAGCCAGTCCCCCCGGAGAAGACGAGAAGACGAAAGACGTGTAAGTGCTCGACGCCGGATGAAGATTCCAACCGAATGCTTACTACCAGTTATACAGACCGAACTTTGCGACAAAGCGATAATTCCTTTGGTCTTTATTTCAGCACCTGAAGCGTCCTACCAAGAAAACCTCTGGATCGTCTTTACTGGATCGTCTTCAGATCATCTAGAACGGGCTTCAAGTGTGTCTGAGGTTTTTTCACTGTGATATTGTCTACAATTTATTAAAGGTCCTCGCCTACGGCCAATCCAAATATGTATACCAATTCGGGATGGATGTCAATTGCGCCATGCACCCCCTCAAGGTGCGAGCTTGAGTTCTCAGGCCTCCGATGCTCAAATATGGGCCCGATTCTCGTTAACTAACCATTCCGGGTGCCTTTTTTATCATTTCTCCTGGCGACGGCGCTTGCAACATGGTCGACAAGAAGTTTTTCAAGGCAGTCGCTATCGAGCGTTGGGTCGTCGTGGTTTACGAGCAACAACGGCGATTCAATGACAAGTCCGCCCAAGACGTGATCTGTCAGCGCCGTATTTTTCCTTCGTCAATGGTGATCTCATTCGGCACAGACGGGCTTTGCGGCCGCTGCTGCGACGTCGGTACATTTACTGCCCGCGTCTGCTTGAATTTCGCTCTAATTAATTTCTTGTTCCTCGTTTCAGGTATCAAGCTAGCCCCAACGCCGTTCGTAGATATCGATCGACAGATGGCGGAGCAGAAGGCAGCCGGGACCACCGCCCAATCGCCCCGAAGCGCATCATCTTTTATTGCGGTGCGTTCCTCTCCCATAATGTTGCTGTGATTTCTTGCTGCTAATATTTGTTCCAGACGGCGTTTCAGAGGGTCAATTCAAGCAGGTTTTGGAGCAAGGTGAATATTCACTATCCGTATTCTCGCGAGAATGCGCGGCAAGTCATTCATTTGTTTCTGTCCACTGCGCACCCTTATTTAGTTGTCAGGACGATGTGGTCTGGCAACCCACTGAAGGTAAGCCTGATCTTTGACGCGAGATTGTGGTATGCTAAGTTTCTGGCTTTCAGGGCCTTTGCCCATTTGACACGGTACTGGTAGGCACCGTCCTTCCACGTTCGTTTTCGATGACTGACCGACCAGCGATGAGTATTCGATTTGGTGCTGGTACACCTCCTATTCATCCTTGTTCGTCCAAGTAAATGCCGGCTCGTTTGGAATTCAAGCGACTTCACTTGTATGCGAACCGGCGCTGACTTGGGTGTTTTCCAGGTCTTCGTTTGCGCGTCTGTTTCGGTTCGTTCGCGCGTCTCTTTCCCGGTACGTGGTATTTATATTTCACGTAGCTCTCCAATTTAATGATGGTCTTAGCCTTCAGAAACCACTGGCGCCTAGATGTCTTATTATTACTAACTGTATTATATAGTACTTTAATATACATGCAGTTGATTACACGTATATTGCAGTGGAATTGAATGGCGGAGAACCTGTATAACGACTGCCTGAGGACCCTCTATCCGACTGCATGAGGGCAGTCAATTCAACTGCGTGAAGACTGTTGATCTGACTGCACAAAGACAGTCAATGCAACTGCACAAATGGCACAAATGCAGTTGGATCAAGTGTGGGGAAGCACTTGATCCAAGTGTGCTTTGGCCCTTGATCCGACTGCTTGACCACACTCAGTCCAAGGGTTTCAGGACACTGGGTCCGACTGCGCGTCCTCTCTACAGTGAGATCGGTCAACTTCTGTTTCATCTCAGGCCTTCACCCACCTCTGCTCTCTTTGGTTGAAATCAGTTGCGAGGTGAGCCACGGAATAGCTCAGAAGGTACGTAGTCAAGATGTGTGAATGTTGAGAAACTGGCGCAAAGGGATTAATCCTATTTGCAGGATCAACTAGGAGTCAGGTGAAATGGGTGGAATGGGTGGAATGAAAAACTATGGCACGGAGCCCACCGGTACGCACTATGCCATAAAGCTGCATGATGTTGGGATGCCTGCGCTCAGGTATCAATGCGGGAAATGGGAAGAGAAACATCGCGAGTCACCGAATCCACTGGTATTTTGTGACGTGTTCCTGCCATTTCTACATGGAATTCAAATTTCTCAGTAGGCATTACAAGTTTCATGTCAACTCACCTCCTCTGCGCCGTTTCCTTGATACATCGCGACAGTGACAGATCCAGCTTCGCGAGCGAGTTTGGCGGAGTACATCCATCGAACACCTAACCCTTGCCTCTGGCGACCCACAACGCTGCCAGATTGACCACCCAGGCGTATTTCCTTGATCAGCTTGATGTCCCCCAACAGGATCGTCTGAAACGCTGGTTTTCGGCTGTAAGTATCGATAACCATCAGGGTCAACCAGATTTACCGGACGGCCGTTCCTGAGGGGGATTGTGGTTATGATTGGTGACATTAACGTTACTCGTGAACGCGCCCCCGCCTATAGTGAACCCGCTGGTACCAGGAAAAAAGGCACCAACATATCTGCGTGGAGCGCCGTGAAGTCGATGACCGATCCTTAACTGCATAAAGAAACTTACGGATGTGGGGCGGACTGGTTGTTGTCTGACGTCGACACAACGGTGAATTCCGGTTCGTAATAAGGTTGAATGTCCATCGTTGGTGAAGGCAGAAAGGAAGAGAGAATATGGTGGGTACACTGGATTTGAATATCATTTGATCTGGACGCTATATGTTTTAAATTGAAATTCTGAAACTGTTGGCGTGTGGGCGCGCGTAAATGATCTCAGGGGTGGAAAGGAACAGCGGATAAGTTACCTGTGAGTAACAGACCCTTCAAACATTTCCGGAGCTCGAGTCGAGTGGCCGATCGTGAACTCGTGGTGGTTACTGCGAGTAAAATTCAACAAATCGGAGTTTCCAAGATAAAAACCAAACGTGGCTTACGAATTCGAAGACCGGCGCAATCAGCGCAGAACGCTTTACCCTGTTCAAGGACAAGAAGATTTCCGCTGCGGCAGCGCGGCCAGCCATCTTCTTCAAAAATTCAATCCATTTTTCCTTTTTGATTCACCGGTATAGGCTTAAAATTCCAGGTCTTTGCTCTGAAGCGATACATATCTGGTCAGGGATCTTCCGGGCAGGGCACTTATGGTAGAACATGCGTTTTGGGTGTTTTCAATCCCGAGAGGATGTCGAAAGCTGTAGGGCTGCGACTCGACAGCTTTCGAAAGCTGTTGGAAGGCGGTTCGGCTACATACCTGGAGGCATTTTAATGCGCCTCGAGGCTTGAAATGTCTCTTGAGTCGCAGCGCAAAACAAAGCGTGAAGGCCTGATGTGTAGATTAGATCTTGGATTAGATTGGCGCAATCTCATCAGCACAGCCACTTGCTCTTCTGCACCGCACCATCACCTTGGGCGACGTCTTCAAGGCTCGTACAGCAGTGCTGTTGTTTTTTCCTCCCATTCCATATCTACGACACCAGGGTTTTTTTCGCGCAAGGGGCAAGCTACAGCATCTGTCAAAAAAAGACTGGGACTTGACGCCAGTCCATCAAGATTCAAGAGGGTCTGTACTCTTTGGTGGACCGATCCTTGTGGAAGAAACTAGCTCAAACCCCAAAACCAATTCCGAACAGACTGCTGTACTTTCAAGTTGCGAAGCCACAATCATCTCTTTTGGCCAGTATTTGATGTAGATCGATTAGATTGCGCTCGCTCTTGTCCTTCCCCACCAAGATGTCTCTTTTGAGCAAGCTAGAACTTGCAACGCGCTCTAGAGCGGCCCTACCCAAGTTTCGTCGATGGTCCTCAATCGCGCGCACAGAAGACGACGAAGGCCTGGTTATCGACGCGCTCGGCGCATCTTTCCCCTTCATCTGGCTCCGCGACTCCTGTCTCTCGCCCGACTGTATCCATCCCTCGACCTCCCAGAAGTTGCACCGCACCACCAACACCCCGCGCACCATCTTCCGGCCAGCGCACGACGGAGTCAAGCTGACGGACGACGGGCTGCAGATCAAGTGGGCGGACGGCCACAACTCGTTCTTCCCGCGCGACTTTCTGCATCGGCACTCCTCTCCCGCGCGTCTAGCCGCCTTCCACGGCGATCTGCGCGAGAAGCCCTGGGATGCGGCTGCGACATCGAAGAATCCGAGTCTATTCGTCGACTACAAGTCTCTGGCGGAGCCAGCTGGCCTCCGTGTCGCGATAGACCAGCTCTGCGTGCAGGGGCTGTTGTTCGTCGTGCGTGCCCGTTGATCTCAATGGAATGCTTTCACGTCGACGTTAACTCGGTGGGCAGAGGGGCGTGCCGAACGAGGACACGGCGGACGCGACGTGTGAGCTTCGTGCGCTCGCGGGGCGGTTCAGCCAGATCCGGGAGACCTTCTACGGGCAGGTGTGGGACGTCGTCAACCTGCGCAACAGCCGGAACATCGCGTATACGAACCTCGACCTCGGTTTGCACATGGATCTTTTGTGCGTTTTCATTCGTTCTCGGACTCAGTTTCTTGTGGCACGCGACTGACGGAGACGTTCCGAAGGTACTTCAAGAACCCACCAAAGTACCAGATCCTCCACTGCCTGCGCAACAACGTCGTCGGCGGCGAGTCGCTCTTCGTCGACGCCTTCCACGCCGCGGCCGCCCTGTCCCCGACGCACTTCGAGGTCCTCGCGACGACGCCCGTGCCGTTCCACTACATCAACGACGGGCACCACCTTCACCACGCGCACCCCACCATCGAGCTCGCGCGCTTCCCGTCCCCGGGCTACGCTAACGAGATAGCGCAGATCAACTACTCCCCGCCGTTCCAGGCGCCGCTCCACATCGGCACCCCGCTCGTACTGTACGAGGCGCTCGCGCGCTTCGCGGAGCTGCTGGAGGACCCCGCGCGGGTGTATCGGTATTTGCTCAAGGAGGGCGACGCGGTGATATTCGATAATCGGCGGGTGCTGCATGCGCGGACGGCGTTTAGCGACAAGGAAGGGGCGGGGAACGAGGAGGGCGGGGCGGGGAAGGACGGCGAGCCGAATCGCTGGCTGAAGGGGTGCTACTTCGAAGCGGACGCGTTACTCGATCGGGGGAGGATGCTGCGGAAGGGACTTTGACTTGCAGTTAGGTTTTATTATAAATATTAGATTCTATGGGTACATGATGATGCATTCCTTAGGACCATGTATACGCGTAATTATTCATTTGGCTTGCTGAGCTGTGGCCTTTCTGGCGTACGCGATGCCGCCGCCGAGCGCGACCTGCCCGCGATCCGTTTGCTATCAGCAAAGGGACGAGGATACGTTGCCGCTGGTCAAGTTCTTCGTCACAAACGCAATCTCCACCGTCCCTCCGGCCCAGGCCCGATCTCCCACGCCTCCATCTCGAGCGCGTGCCGAAGAATCTGAGCCTGCGCGGGTCGCCCCCGCCCACGGCCTTGATCAGCGCGAGCGCGCTGAAGCCAAAGGTCGAGAGGCCGTGCAGAATAAGTAACGCCTTCGAAGCCT
Organism: Mycena galopus ATCC 62051; assembly: GCA_014925785.1. NCBI lineage: Eukaryota > Fungi > Basidiomycota > Agaricomycetes > Agaricales > Mycenaceae > Mycena > Mycena galopus. The sequence continues at coordinate 40,149 of WIQG01000525.1, forward strand.
GCTGCTTGACGGATTGCTGGATCTGCCATAGTCCGGGATTGGCTGCACCGTTAGGGTTAGCTACTTGCGGCGAGAAAGTGCTTTCGATTGATTGTGTGCAGTTCTCAAGCAAGGACAACCGTCGCTGTCTTGCTTACTAGACAGCACTGGTCTCTGCAGCCGACATCTTCTTGGGAGCGGGATCCCACAGTGATGAGCATCGGGGTCTAGCCTTGTAAGCATAATCCTGCCCATCTGTCAACATGAATCCGGACGCTTCTCTTCATCTTCCCTTTCTCGTCCTGATCTTCCAACGGAACAAGGGGAACAAAGACCTCCCGGCAAAATCATTTTTTGAAACCCGCTGCCATAACGAAGGCCGCGTGGGCCCCTGCAAAATACATGATGAGCGCTGGTCGAAGAGTTGCACAAGCTGTTTGTGAGAGAGGCTTGTTTTGGCACTTGCATGCTTTCTCACCCTTCAAGTATCGCTCGAACCAAACAGTGTGGGTGAAACATTGGAGCCCGACAACAATCTCCAAGACGGGCCGGAACCAACTGAATCCGATGATCAAGGAGTGGAGTTTACCCTACTTCTTCGCGCCGCCTGTCCGCTCAGTCACCTTTCCAACTTTTCTGACCCGCGGGGTGGTTTCGAACCACCGTTTCTGTGAAGCGACGGGGCCTTGAAATTTTGTGGGTTCAAAGAACAGTTATCATAGCCGGAATGATGCTGAGGACTGTGGACAGTTTACTGGACCTCAATGCCCTAATCTGCTGCAGATCCGACTACATAGATCCGCGCCAGCTTACGATAATCTATCACTTGGGAAAAGCAGAGTGCTGTGCCTTCCAGTCGAACCGGAAGATGACAGCTAAGCAGTTCTCGTGAAGACTCACGGCAAAAACCCTACAAAAGCGTCGTTGCCCTGATACTGGTCTTCCAGGCCCCTTCTCCTCCCTCAGCATGGTCAATTGGAAATCACCCGCAGAAATCATCAAGGATGGAGGTATGCCTTACTATAAGTCCGTTTAGACGTCCGGCGCTCATTTTGCAATGTAAATTAGTTGCATTTGAAAGATTCATACACGCCTTGCTCGGGCTGTATATGTATGCGTCTCCCGCGTCTCCGTGGCTTGCCAACTCATCCGTTGCAGCTGGGAATGGTTCACGTCCCTGGATTTTGACTGGGAGTATGTCTCTGGTCAAAGAGAATTCAAGTGGCCGATGGTGAGCGGCGGTCGTTTCTGGCTGATATTCCCCAGATCTCATCCCACCGTAGATTTTTTATTTCCTCAACCGATATTGCCTGCTAATTGCATTAATGTCCGTCGTGTCTCTCGTCTTCCCCGTCCTTAAGCTTGCTGACCGCGCATTATTTCAGTGGAATGTGAGCGCCCACATCTGAGTCGCGGAACAGCTGTTCGACCCAATTAACTCCAGCGCGGTCGCGTCGAACGTCATCTCGTAGGTCCAACAGCGAGAGGATCTCCGCATCATATCAAAAATATTCCGCAGCGAGGTCAACTGTCAAAGCCTATACACCTTCAACTCATGTTTTGGAAACGCCGCGATCGGTATTTCTTATTTTGGTTTTGAATAAATTTTCGCTGAGCTTGCAAAGGTCTGGCCAGTATCAATCTTTCCTTACGGACGTGAGTGTCGCATTCGACGATTTGAGCTGTTCGGCCTGACTAATCTTTTGTGTTCTCCCAGCATCGCCGTGTGGAACCAAAGAAGATTTATCGTAGTTCTTTTGGTGGCGATCATCCTGGGACACTGGTCGTTACTACTTCATGGTACGCATCCTGTCACTCGACCTCTTAAGCTCGATGTAACCATCTGCAGCAATCCTTCTGAAGGCAACTTGGGATCCGGTGCAAGGCTGCGTTATCACGTCCACTGACAATCGCCTTCTCGCTGCCACCTTCATCTATGGCATGTCGTTCGACTTCATTGTCCTATGCCTGACGACGTACAAACTCTTATTCCCGACCGGCGGCAAATCGCGTCTTGTGAGCCTCATCTTCAACGACGGCCTGATCTACTTCGTCATCGCGTAAGCTCTGCATTAGACATGTTTCCTCCACGATACTCAACGCTCCACGTATAATAGATTCCTGTCCAACTTGCTCGGGACCGTGCGTTGTTTCCCATTGGAAACTTCCCTCTGCTGACGGACACCATGCACGCAGATCTTCATGCTTCTTAACCTGAACCCCGTCATGTCAATAGTCGCAAATGTGCCTGCCGCAATAGCTTCTACAGTGCATTCAAGTTCCCTTGGTCATACCTTGCGTGTCTCATGCTGATTTGCCTCATCAAGGTCGTGGCTTGTCGTGCAGTGCGCCGCCTGACAAACTACATCTCAGGAGGTGCAGAGATGTTTACTGGCGCAACCGTGACGACGGCTGGCTCGCCCCTTGAGTTCCGCACAAGCCAAACCCAAGGTACCGCGCGCCTAACGGTGCTCACAAGGACCTCAGAAAGCTTAGGTGTACATGTCCAGGTAAGAATTGGGATTGATATATTTTTTGCGCGAGCTAAGCGCACGCTGGCTTTCGCAGCTGGAGGCCTTCGAGAGCCCCTCGGAGAACTCGTATCTGGAATACGACGCGGCCGGCCAGATCACCAAGGCCGAGACATACGACCCAGAAGCACAAGCCGCGAGCGACGAGTTCAAGCGCCCACCATACTAGAGATACATTCATCCCAGCATCGCATTCTGTACATTACATCGTCGGAATTTCCCTGCGTCCCTGTATTTTCCTTTGTTGTGTAATCAAGCCATCGTTTGCTGGACTTTTGCTCATTTTTGTAGGTCAATTCTACACTGATATTTTAACACACGATCGCAGACAAATCACGACCACCTATCTCGACTCTCATCTTGGGAAGCCTATACCCAAGTACATTCATGGAGTGACTATAGTTACGCTCAGAAGGCCGTAGTTGCAAGGAACGGACTCAAAGAAGAGAAATAATGCTGCCTCTAAAAGGAGATTGCTCGCTAGAGGACGGCACAGGCTTGGCACCACCAGTGTGACGGATTCCAAGGCAATCCACCCCTGAAGTCTGGCGTAGCAAATGATGCCGTGGCTTTCCAGAAGTGCCGTCCTCTAGCGTGTCGAGTCTGGTGAGCGAGTTCCCTCTGAGCGTAACTATAGTCACTCCATAAATGTACTTGGGTATAGGCTTCCATCTGAGCAATAAAAAATTTTGACCCTGAATGTATTGGGAAAAAGTTCAACCTTCAATATGCATTAGGAATTTTTGAACCGATGACATGTTTGTTCAGAAATTGTGATTTCTTTGAATGAATGTTGGGAAAGGGGACTGAAAATCTCTTCTCATACTTGATTCAAAAAAGTGGCATGTGTATTGGGGAAAAGTGAAATTTTACTATCCGTATTGGGAAAAGGCTATGTTTGTTGGGAAACATTAAAAGTGCAGTTTGAATGTCATACAAGGCCAGCCAGAGAATGCCAATCCAGAATCCAACCTCTACTTCTCCGAACCACCAAGTCTTGCGTCTCCTCTCAGAATAAAATTTGCTCGACCTGCAGTCTCCACCTGGGCTCTACAACTGGTCTAAGGCTCCAACTGTTTAGTTTAGGTTTACGGTTGGGTGTAAACTAAACCAAAACCCAAAGAAAAGGGTTTACAAACTGTTTAAACTGTTTATAAACAGTAATATTTGCTATAACAAAGTAAAGCTCAAGATCTGGGCCTCAGAAAAGCTGTTCTGATGTTAAGATCAATTAACAGCATTGTGAAGTGTCTGGGCAGAGTATCGAGCAAAAGAGCAGGCAGAGGTCAGAGCCCTTCCCAATCTGGTAATATCAATCAGACATCACCGATTTCGGGCCGGGTTGCCGACCTTGCCGACCTCCAATCACCATGATTGAACAAAGCTCCACAGACAACTCCTCACACTGCAGACACAAATTGCAGGTGCTGTAGGCCATAAATCACCTTGAAACTGAAAAAGGTTTAAACAGTTTAGTTTTCATCTGTTTATGGTTTACGACCCCTTGTAAACTAAATCAAAATAAAAACCCTTTTTATTGGTTTAAAACTGTTTATAAACCAAAACCATTGGAGCCTTAACTGGTCGGCACTGAGATGCGCAAACAAATTGGGACTCTTACCCAGAACAATCCCGATAATCCAAATGACACCACGTAATTGCGAGCATCTACAAACGGATGGGCAAAAAACATCCGTCTTGCGACGTGGGATGATCTCGGACGAGTTAGCATACCCTGGATGGTGACAACCTATTAGCGGCGTGCCCCAGGTGTTTGGTACATCGCCGAGTGTATGGGTGCACCCACGGTTAACAAGGCAATTGTGGTGCGCACAAGATGGCCACACCCTACGATACGCAATTATTCATCAAGTCAGATTTACTTGAGCATTAAATAGGTCCAAATTGGGGTCGTAAATTCGCTCTAAGGCTCCAACCTTTTATTTTTCGTGTACGGAAATCCGTACAATAAACGAAAACGGTTACAAAACCGTTTAAAACAGTTTAAAACAGTTTATACAAGGTTTTCTGCAGGGAGGGTGCAAAAGTGCTATCAGTTAGATGATTGGGAGCGAAAAAAATAGACCATACCAGAATCATAGTTCATTCACTGTCCATTCCAGTTTAATTACGCCCAGTGCTGCGCATTCAGGTTGGGTTGCGGCGGAAACAAACCAGCCAGATATAAGTCGTTGGTGTAATTTTGATTGCCGTTGCAGTCATTGCACATTTGCTTGATGATGTTGTGTGGCCATTTCAGTCAAAGATACATGAGGGAGACTGCACAATAGTTTTGGTGATTTTTGAGCAGCAAGCGGCACAATCCCGAGCATTGATCACGCCAACAATTACTATATCTGGAATGAATCCCGTCATTCTGGGTTGGTTCCGGCACACCGGGGTCAGGATCTCCTCATTGGATGATTTGAGGTAGCATGAGAAATCGGGGAGGGATTTGTAGCTGATAGAAATTATGAAATTTCATCAGTCAGTGGAACAGATTTGTCTAACTGTTTAAACCGTTTAAAAAGGTTTTAAAAACTGTTTGAGCCGAACTGTACACGAAAACGGTTATAAATGTTTTAAAACCGTGTATAAACGTTTATACACGAAAACGGTTGGACCCTTAATTCGCTCACTCTCTCTCGCAATACGCAATGGGTACTTGGCCCTCCAACTTGCAGTCTGGCAATTTGCGTGTAAAGCCCATGTCAATGAAAAGCAAATATTGAGCTGCTTTGGGTTCACGGTTCACGACAGCACTGCGAGGGCATGTTTAGACTCCATCACCGATTCCAGTCTCGACAAGCTTCGGGAGTCGATTCGAGAGGGTATCACGATGGGCACAATGCATTGGCAGCTTTTCCTGGACAATGTCCAGCAATACTGCTGTCAGCGAGACTACCCAGAAGAGGAGATATGATGGGGATCATTTCCCCCATCTTTTCCTCCCCAACGTCCAAGAACTCACGTCAGTAAGTTTCTTTTTTTTCTCCCTGTCATGCCTCCAAAAGTTAAAACTAACCTCAGCATTTCAAGTTTAGCGTGCATGGCTTCCTCTGACATACAATTTGTTCTTGGGTAGGACAACACAAACATATCCCAAATGGATTCCACCAGGAGGACACTGAAAACGGCGAAGAACCCCCAGAATTGGTAGCAGAAGAGGGCGCACGGGGTGCTGTGATGGAACCTTCAGGCTGGTTGGTTAGTGTGTTGCGCACACTGGGACTCGGTTGATGGTGACTCCGGGCATCTCGGACTTAATTTGGCGATGACAGTACAAAAAGCTCGCGTCTTCATGCAGGCCAAGATACTATGGAAATTATGTATGGAGCTCACTAAGGGTAAGCGATCTCCAGTTTCTTCAAGCTGAAATTGTGGTTTTCCACTCCCGATAAATATATTTGTTTTTAAACATTTACATATGTTTGCAAACATTTTTGAACCGTTTACCGTTTAGTTTACAGGCCTTCGTAAACGAAAACTAAACAATTAGAGCCTTGCTTGGGCGCCAATTCAATCCAATTGTCGTTACACTGCCTAAGGCCAGCTGAGCATACCAGCATGTCCTTGGGAGTATCCTCTGAGTCTTAGAAATAGAATATATATGGTGGACACTGTAGGCAAGTGCCAAGCAAGCGCTATGTATAATATTCATTGGGACCCCATTTTAAATATGGACTCAACGCCAGAATCCATAAAAAGAAATTATCGAACAACAACCGGCGATTTGGAGTATTGCCACTTCTTATTCATCCCATTCGTTTCCGGCCTTTCCGTCTAGATCTGAGGAGAGTATTCGGAACAAAGTACAACCGAACCTCGAACTAGTGAACCATATATTCTGGGAAGGAACACAGCGAATATTGAACAATATGGAAGGCATAAAACAGGAGCTCGCTTAAATTCAACTACTTACAGCTACCCAGAAGCTGCCGAGATGAATAGGGAGATGAAAACGCAAATCCACCAGTTTTGCAGGATCCTCAGCGGTGCGGATGACTCGGCGGAGGAATTTCCCTTAGAGGTGGAATTTCCATTGGAGGCAGAATTTCCATTGGAGGTGGAGTTTCCCTCGCAGGCTGGTTGGCTCGCGTTTGCCGCCACGAAGAACTCGTCGGAGTATAGTGTGAGGTTTCCTGGATTCCTTGGACTGTTGGTGGTTATGTTTGCTCGCATCTGGAGGTAGAGTTCCAGAAGGGTTTGCAGATGCACGAATTAATAACCGAGAATAAAGAGAGACCATCGGGACTAGCCTTAAAGGAACCGATATCCAGGGTAAAATTTGAGGTATCGTATTTAACGGTGTCGAAGATAGTCTTCAAATGATCAGAGCGAAGGAGATATCGACATTTCATTAACAACCTACCGCAGTTTGGGCGCCCGCGTTGAAACCCGTCACAGTATTCAGGACTTCCGTGGTCATGTTATAATCGACGCCGATGGTCCCTAACTTAAAGCGCGCATGTCAGTATTCAGCGAAGCGAACACAGAAGCATATGTTCAACCCACTTCGAATAAGACGTCAACATTGGTTAAGTCGTAGAAAATCCCCGCATCTAGGCCTGATAGCTCGGCCTGGGCAAACACAGTCACGGGCGGCGACTCGATCCCCCCGTCCTGCGAGACGCTCAGTAGCAGCGGCTTGTATGCCGGGTCCGTCAAGCTGGACACGGGCGTCCATGTGCCATTCGCGCATAGTAGGAGATCGGAGGGGGTGATATTGAAAGTGTCCGAGAGGGCACTGGTGGTGTTGTTAAGCGATGTGTTGCCATTGTAAATGGTGCCGTTCATGCGGGCATAGTAAGGTCCTGCCGGGGTCTGTATGGTGATCAATATTCGTCACAGCGGCACAATGTGCAAACGCGGAACACACCCCAGGATGGAAGTTGTAATTGATTTGATTCCCGTCAAGCGTGGAGTAATTGACAACTGGGCAAGTCTCAGAGGCTGGCCTCACAAGTTGAATCCATCTGGCTCACCAATAATGTCCACCACGTTGTTGCTTTTGTCTGGGAAAGTGGGTTAAATGACTGACTCGGAGACGGAATGGAAAAGCTATGAACCTTCTGCTGTCCCGGAAATGAGTTCCAATGTGATGTTGTTAAGCTGTGTGGGCACGGACGCTGTCAGCCGGCGAAGTCTGCTGCTGCGAGTGACTTATGATGGCCCGCCTCCCCCTGCCAGAGAAACTGGAAGGTTGTGGAATATCCATCGTCGTCGTCGTCGGTTGTTATGGAGCTGATGGTATCGTCTCCCTGTGCAAGGGCGTGTGCTGCATACAGAAAAAGAGGGAAGAGTCGGAGCCACATATCTCTAGCCGTCACGGATGTAAACAAAGGACTTTCCTCAAGTCTTATATACGACGTTTAGGCGCCAGTGCCTACAATATGTAGCAAGATTCAGGGGCATGTCGATTCAATCTTGGTATGGAACAGCGCGTCCATCTCATTAAATGTTGCTGTGAACACACACACACTGGTCAGATAATTGGTAGGAACTAGTATGCAGTAGATCTCAATCAATTGCTGGAACATGAAGACGAGGAAAGTTGGATAGATGATAATCATTGCAACTTGGTCAAGGCCCGATCTGCGTCACTTTGGCTATAGGTTTCGCGGCTGGAGCACAGAGGGGCTGGTTGAACGTTAATAACATGTACAGCCCGAAGCTTTGCAATACGCGCGCGCAACTCTGGTGCCAATTTTCACCAAGAAACCCGGCGGCAATATTCACTGCGTTCCGACCCCTTCTAGACTTGCCTGTGGCTAGCTAACCTACACAAAGCTACACAGATGCTAGACATAGGTCTCTGTCTAGGCAACTAGACATGGTCAGTCTAGCTGTGTTTGGGTCAGTCTACCTGTGTTTGGGTCATTCTAGGTCTATCTTGGTCTATCTAGCTCTGTGTGGCTCAGTTTGGGTCAGGCTAACTGAGTGTAATGACTGAGACAAAATGACTCGGACTAGCCACTCACAACGACCTATACTGAGCCCCACTTATCTAGACAGATCTGTTTTGGGGACCTGCACAGAGGCTAGCCAGAGGCTACACAGAGGCTACACAGAGGCTACACAGAGCTAGACAAAATCTCTGTCTAGTGAACTAGAAAGGGCCTGTCTAGGGGCTATCCCCACCCAGACATGGGCTACACAGATCAACACAGATCCACACAGATCCAGGCAAAGTTGAGTCTAGGGGGGGTCGGAACGCAGTGATTGTAGGTACGAGTTCGCGAGCGAGATATAAATATGGTTTTGAAATGAAAGTTTGGAAGACCAGTGTGGACATTAGAAGATGACATTCATCGAATGATTCAACGAAGATATGTTCAACAGTAGATGATGCTGATAACTGCGAAGTTGCTAATGTTCAAGATTAGCGCTAAGCGAGAAACGCTGTCGAAAGCCTAAGTGAAGGATCCCATCTGTCGAATTTCTAGATGGGTCTGGACAAAATTCAGCTGACACGCGTGCTAACGCGTATAGTTGGCGTTGAGGTGCGTGAAAACCTGTCTCGTCACGGTGGACAAAGATTAAACTGATTTACAAACGAGATGAAAATCATTCACTGGTGCCGTGCAGGTTGACGCTGAATTCATCTTGCCACTGCCTTGTCAAGTTGTCAAGGCGTTTTAGCGGTTTTTATTAGCGCCAAGTATCCGGTGTTTCTTGTACAATATAATTCACGGAGTGGAAACAACTGGAGGAGGAATGCATGGTTACGGTAGCGCAAACACTGCATTCAGCCAACGGCTAGGCGACGTCATTTTGAGACGTCTCGGCACGCCCTCGCCGAAGGCTGTGTTGAGGTGCTGCTGGTTGGCTAGACACTTCATGTCGAGGTGTCTAGACACAGCTCAGTTTGATGAGCTGTCGAGGCCGTGGGCTAGGCCGAGCTTCATGAGCGATGCCGAGGTGGTCAGATCGCCTCGGCATGTGATGTCTAGCTGGCCGTCGCGAGCCTCGGTGTAACTAGACAGGGCTGTGTCTAGTTAGCCGAGATTCGCGTTGCCTAGGCGCCACTTGCGTCCGAACCGCCGCAGCTCCACTTCCAAACAAGGAAATTGATGGTGGCAGTGCTCAAGGCAGTGCTTGGCGGCAATCTTTCGGCAAACACCTCCGCCGATTGATACCGAAGTCAGCTAGATATTGCTAAGTTCGTGTAAAGTGCCAAGGAAGAATTAAATGGTATCTGTAGGTGTGTACATGCGAGCTGCATGGTGAGCAGTTCACTGCTGGAGAAAAATGACACTGGCCTGTTGATTTATATAGAACAGAAAAACGTACGTACCACTGGGAAACCATAATTGCCTCAGCGGTGTTCGGGGGAATTCGCCATCTCGAGGGTGTGTAGGCTTTGACCATTGAGAAGCATTAGCGGAATGGGCGTTGAGAAAAAAAATGTTCGCAAAACAAATGTCACTGGCAAGATTTGAACTGATGCTTGCCGCGAAGCTCAATACATGGAAAGGGGTTGCGCTGCCGTTGAGGCAAGGAAGGCATATGGTTGAGCACGCTAGCAGAGATATCAGGCAGTGCAATAAACCATATTGACTGCCAGACCGGAATAATAGACGCAAAAGGGAGTAGGTAGTGGGTGGCGTAGCGACCTGGGATTAATCATATCAAAAACAATTTCAAAGAGGCACGGATATGAGTTTCCCCAGCGCGCGGCCATCAAAGTTAGCCGAACGCACTGCCACATCAAATTTCCCTATTTGGAAGTGGTTCTGCGGCGTTTCGGCAACAGTGCTAGGCGCCTGTGGTTGCCTAGACAGGGCTAGCCGGAGCTCGGCATTACCTCGATGTGCCTACGTTTTGATCAATCTAGGAGTTCGCTGAATGCAGTGAAAGATGTTCGGTGAAAAAAATAAAGGAATGGGGATCCACTAACTGTAGCGCGCGCCGAATGCGGTTTTGAAAATCTAGGTTTGGGAAAACCAGCGTGCAAGTAATTAGCAATTAGACGTTCCTGGCTGAGCTCAATTTTGTACGGGCGCTGCGCCACTGAATGTTCAAGATTAGCGCTCCATGGAAGCGAGAAACACCGCCAAAAGCCGGGGTGAAGGATCCCATCTGTCGAACGTCGCCTGAACACGTCAGTACTATACCAGGCGTTACTGGTCAAAATTACAATTGCACGTGCTAACGCGTTTCCTACTTAAGTGCGTGAATGCCGCGTGACCGCGCATTGAAGATCGTTCCCACACGTGTCAACGTTGTGTGCCGCTCGGCCGAAGACGTCCGAACCTCCTTCTACTGTAGCATTTCGACCAAGTGTTCGGCCCATGTCACGCGTCACCTCAAGTGTTCATTTCACCAGGTGTTCAAACGGCAGTTCCGTCTGTCACGATATCTCAAGTGTTCATTTTCATAAATGTTCTCTGGAAGTCCGTATGGAGCACAAGAAGTCCAATTTGCGGCAACAGGACTTGGCACTGCTGGACGGCTTCTTCTACGACTCAACCTCGCTTCCATTCCCTTGCTGAGTCGAAGGCCAACAGGCATTGATGCTTGGTATTCTTTGTGTACGCAATATGTACAGTTGGCGGGGAAAAGTTACTCGACTCCGAGTCAATACTTTGTCACAAAGTGGAGGAAGCACTTTTCGAAAATCTTGGATCGGACAGGGCACGGCCATGGCCGACACACCTGGCCGCACTATGCCCCAATCCTTTCTTCAGCTTATCTCTTGCCAGTGATGCGGAAAAATCAGATCAGGAGCGGAGAGTACTGAGCAATGAGGTCGTTCCTCCTACGCTCGAGCATTATCGTGTAAGATGCAAAAACCCACTCCACGCTGCACTGTGGAACCGGGATGAGCATGAGATTTCTTTTGTACCTTTCAACAACATTTTGACCGAAATTAAAGTGAATTGAAATCGGTTTTGTGAGGTTCAAAAAACGTAGTGTTCGTAACCCAAATGTCACCGTCACTAGGACCGAAAGTGTTCAGTTCAGGAGGGCGCGTCACGCGTCACTTGAACACTTGGTCGAAATGCTACAGTACTTCCAGCTCAGGCCAAGCTCAGGCGCTTCGGCTACGCCAACGAACCAGCGCAGATCAACTACAACTAAGTACTCCCCGTCGTTCCAGGCGCCACTCCACATCGGCACCCCAATCGTATTGTACGAGGCGCTCGCACGCTTCGCGGAGATACCAGCACAAATACTTAAGTATATCGGTATCCACTCAAGGAGGCGACGCGGTGATATTCGATAATCGGCGCGTGCTGCCTGCGCGGACGGCGTTTAGCGACGAGGAAGGGGCGGGGAACGAGGCGGACGAGGCGGGGAAGGACGGTGAGCCAAATCGCGAGCTGAAGGGGTGCTACTTTGAGGCGGGCGCGTTGCCAGTGCTCTTGCAGTGACGTTTCTGACATAATATTGGGTATGGGTACAGTGATGATACATTCCTCAGGACCACACGCATACGCGTAATTATAATTTGGCTTGCTGAGCCGTGGCCTTTCTGACGTACGCGATACCGCCACCGAGCGCGACCTGCAGAGCCTGTCGTCAGCCACGCACGAATTCTCACGCGGAAGAGGGGGGACGCACCTTGCCGCTGGTCGTATTCTTCGTCACGAACGCAATTTCCGTCGTCCCCTCCGGCCCAGGCCCGACCTCCCACGCCTCTGTCTCGAGCGCGTCGTCGGGCTTGACGGGGGAGGTGAAGCGCACGCCGAAGAACCTGAGGCTGCGCGGGTCGCCCCCGCCCACGGCCTTGATCAGCGCGCGCGCACCAAACCCGAAGGTCGAGAGACCGTGCAGGATGGGGCCGCCGAAGCCTGCTGCTTGGCCAATTGCTGGGTCTGCCGTACGTAGACACGTGTATTAGAATGACCGCACAAGAGGGAAAACGACACGAGATACCAACCGATATGCAGCGGGTTGTAGTCACCGCTGAGGCGGAAGACGAGCGCCTGCTCGCGGCTCGTCTTGTCCTGCACGACCCAGTCGGCCTTGCGGTCCTTCGGAATGGGCTTCGCCTGCGGAGGCCCCGAGACGACTTTGGAGAAGTTGTTGCCGGTGGCTTTGGCGCCGACGTAGAAAGCGGAGCTCTGGCGTCAGGTCACCAGAGATGAGTATTTCCTCCGGGAAATCGGGGAGGAAGGCGTACGAAGAGTCGGGCGTACGGGACTTTCTTGGGATCCAGGAGCACGGTTTCCGTCGTCGTGATGATGCCCCGCTCTGCGTGGGTTTGGCTCAATTGTAAAGGAAACTTTAACCAGACAGACATACTGTTTTCGACAATCCCGGTGTATTTAGACGTCAACGTCCAGCCGGGGCCGCTGACCAGCGGGAGGTCCTTGAGGATCTGGATCGACTGCGAGCCGTGTACCTGCGTCCCATGGCATTGGTACAGCTCACAGCGACTGCATGCATTCCGCGCGTACCATTTTGTTGAGGTCAACAGGCGGCATGCCCGGGACGGGCTTACCCATCTGCGACGCGAAGAGGTTGAGCTCCTGCGAGTCGCCCTTCAACCCGAGCACGACGGGATACGTCGGGAGCGCCGCGAAGGATTTGTCTGCCAGTGCGTCGCGCAAGTGTTATTCATTTCAAGTCAATATCTGGCCGTTTCGTGCTCACCAAGTTCTGAGACGCGATGAATGAGTGGAAATGCATTGAAAGGTCAACTATATGATGCGACATACCATAGACCACGTTCAAGTCGTCTGCTTTCGCGCCTATCCCAGCGGCGTATATTAGCAGATCGCGTTTGTTCCATGAGACCTTCGCGGCGCGCCGTGCTTTTTTTAGCTTGTGCCACGGTGGGAGACGTGCATAGATCCAAACCTACCGGTTTGACGGGCGCTTCGAATCCGACCACTTTGGAGAGGTCTGCGGCCATGGTGGTGGGGTCCGAGAAACGAAGTCGGAGTAGGAAGGGAAGAGAGCTCGAAGCTACACCACCGTTTGCCACCAGGGTGGGACCCATATGGGATCAACTGATATCTGATGAATGTCGAGGTGGACGTAAATCCGCGGAAAAGTGGTCTATATCATGTGTACGCTGGGACGCCAACATGGGTCCAATATCGGCCGCTTGTTGTCGATCCAATGTGAATCTGCGATCTATTTGATATGAACTCTGAGTTCTCGATCTATCCACCATTCCACCTTCAAGCAAGTTTCACCTCCCGAGTCTTGGCACAGTGAATAAAATTGGTATTTTAGTTATTCTCAAGGGACTGATACGATAGCAATGTGGGTATGTACATTAAATGGAATTAACGGCAATTATAACGAACGGTGCGCGTGAGCTGCTGAAAATTTAATTGGGTCCTGTGGAGGCACTACGCAATGAGGAAACTGGGTCTAGCTGGTTTTCGTCGTTCTCATGGTCCAAATCCGGCTCTTCCCCCGCCAACTCCTCGAGCGTGTACTTGTCCATTTCCTCGACCGAGCGTGCAATTACTTTCTGCCATTCAGGCATTTGTTTCCCTGCCTTCGGCTTGCCTTTTTTCTTCAACGGATTTGCATTGATGTGCGCCTTCAAGGATTCTTCGAAAACCCTGCAGCTTGATTAGCATCGACTACTCGACAGGAACAGTATTCTCACACGCTTGATAGAGCAGCCCGAGTTTCCGCTGGATGCTCCATTGCCTTCTCGCGACGTTCAGCTAGGTCGTGATCTACACTGTCCCAAAACCCGCGGGTCGATGAAGTTTTTGCCTTGTAATCTACGAGAAAGAATTGCTGCAGATCATCAATATTGAGGACGGTCAGTAGGATAATTTTCGCACCAGCCATGCCATCCTGCCCCAAAATTCGTCGGTCATCTCCTGTGTGTTATTCCATGCCAGATTCCTCCCGAGGACGACAATGTCCGACTTCTTCCCGTGGCCTTCTTGAAGCTTGACAGGATGTCGTTAGTCGCCTAACACCCCAGTGACAGGCTTACCTTCCGCTTGATTTCACTCCGTGCTGTTGTTGCCTCTGTCCCGACGGCGCTAGCGAACGCCCGACTTGTTATAGCCCCCCTGAGATGGAGAGGAATGCACCACAGGGTGGCACTGTTATACATAATCCCTTCTCATTAGAAGGTGACATCAATTGCATAAAACCCTCTCGTTTAGAAGGGTGTATTGTGTATATACCAGAAGCACTCACGTGTGGGGCAGGCGAGGGGCAGGCGACGCTGAGCGAGCGAGTCGAACGTCCTCAACGACGTCGACGCCCTCTGGCTAAGTTTGACAGGCTGACTAATCTTGCCCAAATCTAGACTACAGCGTGCTCGTCGTCGGCCACAGCGAGCTCAAAAAATCCCTCAAAAAAACCAAGGAAACACAAATTTATTTACATTGGTGCGTCAAATGACGCGCGAGGGATACAGACAAATGGGCTACAACTGAGGCATTTATATCTACATTTTACGTTGCACAAATCAAATCGTAAACGTCTTTGGTCTCGTCGCACGGCGCGAAGAACGCCCTACCCAAGGAGGTGAATAAACGACATGTAAAAAAATTAGAAATTTACCTATTGATCGGCTCACCCATCCGCCTAAGAATACGCTTCATCGTCGCATGCAGCCGGGATAAGCTGCCAACCAACAGGAAGTCGAAAAATTCGCGGTGGCGAACACCGCATTCGCAGCGCGTGCGGTCGCGCGTCGCTCCGTCGCGTAGAAGGGTCAGGTGGAGCAGCCGTTCTACAATGAAATCAGTGTGCAAGTCAGGATCCAAACAGAAAAAAGGCGTACCACAGTAGAAACGACGCGAGACCTCGTACGCACAAATCCAGACATGCTGCTTGTCCTGCTCGCACTTCACGTACTCCATGCGCCGGCGTTCCATCCGATGCTTCTGCGTGAGCCCGCCCTTGATTCTCAGCTGCGCCAGGAAGGGCATCGCGTCCTTGCCATCGGAGGCACGGAACGCAGCACCGTCAGCGTTCTTGAATGACACGACGATGTAGATGAGACCGGGACCCTCGCCCACGTAAGGGAGGCGGTCGCGCTTCGCGAAAAAAGCCGTCCGACGGCGTTCATACTTGAGAAATTGCTGCGGGTCTCTATTAAATTTTCAGAGCTTGATCGGCACACGGACGGCGAGGTATACGCGATATGGCGCGCGCGGGCCAATCTGCGGGTCGGGAGTGTCGTCGATTGCACAAATCGCGCCATTGTATGATCGGGGGCAGGGAGACGAAGGCGCAGCCACCAAAAAAGCCAAAAAAGCCAAAAATGAGAAAACGGAGCCTCCAAAGCTGCTGAAGACCAGAGAGTAGTCGTGAGAGCCCCAAAGAGGTTTGGAAGACAGGAGAGGACCGGGGTAAAGGCAGAAGAGTGCGTCAAATGGTGCTGGAGAGGGTGGTGGTGGGTGGTGGGTGGTAGTGAGTGGAGAGTGCTACCAGCAGGCGGTCACGCACGCCGGCGCGGGGGTAGTTCCAATGCGCCCTCCCCGCATTTTCGAGGCCGGCGGCCGGGCGTGTGCGAAGAGGAAGGCGGAGGTGAGGTGGAGTTGCCACTGGACGCGTCCGAGACCGAAGCCCGCCTTATCCGGAAGGCGGGGAGTGCGGCTCCGGCGCGCTTTCAACTGCGGCAGTGACGAGCGCGGGCGAACTAAGGGGCGCTCGAGGAGAAGGGTGGTCCGGGGGTACAGGCGGTGCCGATGGCGAGCGACGCCCAGAACGGAGTGAGGGTTGGGTGTGGCCGCATCTGAGCACGAAGCGGGGGCGGACCGCTTTTCCGAGAGGTGGGGAGCGCCACTCCGGCCTGTGCTCGTCACCAGGACGGGGTGGGGGGAGCGGGGAGCGGGGGGGGATGGGGACATATCTGATATTGAGGATGAGGAGGGACGGCGGCAGCGCGCACGCACACAGGGAGGAGGAGGGGGGCGGCATGAGAAAGAAAGAGGCGTGGAGCGGGGAGACACATCAGATGCTGAGGATGAGGTGGGAGGGCAGCAGCGCGTGCGGGGAGGAGGTGGGCGGCATGGAGGCAGGGCGTGGGTGGGGATTTCCATCAGGCAAGGGATTCCTCGACAAAAGATGCGGTGATGCGACTATCCTGAGCAGTCTCAGGAATCGGGTCGTCCTCGTCCTCTTCCTCGTCCTGCTCCTCGCCCTCGCTCTCGCCCTGCTGCGTTTCCACAGGGATCACCCCGAGACCTTGTCGTGCGGTGTGCATGAGCCCTGGAATATCGCGCCAGTTCCCCTCGAAACGCAGTCGGAGATGACGCTGGATTTCCGATTGTCGCTGCGAGTATGCCGTGAACCCCTCGCTGAGTATGGCATCCTCCACAACCGACGGGCGCTGGTCCTGGAGATCCATCCACCACGCCTCCTTCCACCGGAGAAACTTGAGTACCCGGTCCATCTCCTGCTCCAGCAAGTCCACCTCCTCTGTCCACCTCCATGCCCTCGCACGAGTCTTCGCCCATTCGAGTCGCAACGCCTCCACCATACCTCCCTGTAAACCCTCCTCGTCTGTCAGCTGTGAAAGCCATATCCAGGATGCCGGCCTTTCCTCCTGCTTCTTCTTCCGCATCTCCTCCGTCGCCGCTCGCCCCTCCAGCCTCTTCTTCTTTTTCTTCCTGCTCTTGTGCTCGGGATCACTGAAGGTGGCGCGAGGCCTGGCCCGTACATCGTCAGGCGCGAGTATCTGTAGCTTGAGCTTCCATTCGGTCTCTTTGAGAACGGGACCGAGATTGACGAGCGCCTGGCGTGCGGCTCGGTACTCCGCTGCAGTCCGCCGAATGCTGTCCTCCACAGCGTCGATCGCGGTCTTAGCGCGTGTGTTAGCAGCGACCCCTCGCGTGAACGCGTCCTTGTGCTTCCACTTGGCCGTCCGCACCAGCAAAAGCCGACGGAGCTCCTCCAACGCCGTCTCAGCCTTCCCAATCCGCAAAGCAAACTCCATGCGGGCGTGGCTCTCCTTCACAATCACACCGGGCATGCTCGCCAGTCGCGAGGGAAGCCATAGCTTGATCGCGTAGACAGGAAGCGCGGGAGTCGCCTGAAGTCTGGCTGCGGTGGCCCGCGCTTGGTCATCCGCCATCCGCAAGGGCACGACAATCGGCGCGAAGGACTCGCGTATCTTCAGCCACTCGGTGATTTTCCTCCCAAGCTTGTTGGAGCGCTCGAGTAGCGCGGTCTTTTGGCGATCCGTCGCGTGCAATTTGACCGCTCCATGGTCCCACTGCAGTGTGCGCTGTTGCTCCTCTAGCTGCATGCCCATGTCAATCATCTCGTGCGCGTGCAGGTCTCCTCGAACGTCATCCGCTGCGTCCCCCACCCATGCTCCCTCCGCGTCCTCTGCTAGCCGCTTGCGGATCGCGAAAATGTCCTCGGGCCTCTCTGCGACCTTGAATGGGTTCGGGTTCTTCGGGTCATCCTCCCACAGCTCCATCTCCTTGGTCCACCTCTCCAAATCCTCTGCCGGTAACCCTTGCTCGGCCTCCACCGACGCCAGCCGAAAATCCGACATATTCGGAATTGCCTTTTGCGCTCGCTCCAACAAGAATTTCCCCAGTCCAATGATCTTCTTGTGATTCCAGTCGTTGAAATGGTCATCCAGGGCATCACGTCGTGCCCCGGGCCCCATTTCCTTGGTGCTGGTAGCGAGAGGGTTTGCGTTCGCCCATCCCCTCTCCGGTGCCTCGCCGTCCGTCTGCCCGACGTAGGGGGTGAGGTTGAATGAAAAGAGAATGTTGCAAGCTTCGATATGCGCCGGCAGGTGAAATTTAGGGATTAACCAGACGTAGTGGCGGTCTCGGCCGCGCCCGCGAAGCTCGGGCCCGTACACGGCGAGACGTGTCCAGATATTCTTGTGCCACTGGCAGACGATGTCATAGGAGATGAAAAGCTGGATGATGTCGTCGTGGTTTGCAAGACTCTTCCATAGCATGTAGTCCATATTAATGTATCTGTCGTTTTGAGAATTAGTTGCCGCCGCTTTTCTCAGACAAGAAAAAAATACCTTTCCCCCTTCTGCAGGTCGCCTACTCCGTTCGGGCGCTTCATGTTGTGCCGCGCGCAGTCCACTGTCCCTATCCCCGATGACGCTGTCCCGAACGACTCCCGATCCGGCTCATCCACAGCATCGTGAGCGACACACGTGCTTTTCTATGGATTCCATATTAGGCGGACCGTGCTTGACAGAAGAACGTAAGTTTACCTCCTGCTCTACATCCCATTGCTTGTCCAGATGCGCCATATATTCGTCCACCTGTGAGAAAAACGCTATTCCGTCGCCGAGGGAGGGATCGTCCGCTTCGCTTGAGACGTCCTTCCTCTTCATGCGGAAATTCGCATCCAATGCCAGAAAGAGGGCGTACAAGAACCGCCTCTCAGGCGGAACGAGCTTCCACGATCCGTCCGCGGGAAGGTTCTTGCCGGGTTGAGGACACGCTGGGCAGAGCAGAGCGCATTCGCCCGCCTTGGTTCCCTCGATACCACTAGTGGCGTGCCCGCGGCCCGCTCGCTTAAGCATCTGAAGGTGTCGCCACTGCCTCGTCATCCTGCGAAACTCCGCGTATCGAGTCTAAACAAATATAGGAGGTCGGCGGCACTCTTAATCTCGAAGCGCATGACATACCCGAGGCTGGAAAACACCGCTGTTGTCCGTCTGGCGCGCGAGCTTGTTGTAAAAGTGGTATGCCGAAGATTTTGCCTCAAGAGACAGAAGATGGAATTCACGCAGGACGCCGAAGGTGGCTGCAGTCGCGGGACTTGTGGTCGTCGCAGGGTATAGCCGATTGCGAAGGAGCTGGACATCATGATCCTCAGCCCGCCCACAGCTGCAGAAGTCAAGCGCGACTTCATGGATGCCGTTTGAGTCCACGATACAAAAATCCTCCCGCGAGCGCTTCTCCGTCTCGAGACCTCCACTGGCATCCCAGTCGTCCGCAGTATCGTCGTCCCAGACCGCCGCTTTCTCCTTCGCCGCCGCTCTTTTAGCCACTGTCCCCGGGCATATGCCATTGCGTCCATGGCCGAGCTGGATCCGTAGTCCCAGAGACTTGAGAGTAACGCGCTCAAACAAAGTTGCGTCTTTCCACACCTGCGCGGTCAGCTCGATGAGAGACGCTGTGGGCTATAGGGGGGCAGACTCACCTCTACTCGATGGAGCGGATTATCCCGGTGGAGCCGCACCAGGCAGGCCTGGCAAAAAAGCGCGTCGGTGAAACAATCTTTGCAACGCCAAACAGCTGCCGCTGCCGCTACGTCGCAGTTCGCGCACTTGCTCTGATGGCGATGGTCGCCGCGACCCTCGAGACGCAGGAGCTCGTCCAGGAAGCGCTGGCGGCGAGGGACCCACTGGGCCATTGGATGGTCCTGATTCGAAGGAATAAGTCCACGGTCTCAAGTAAAATAGTATAATAGACTAACAGAATCTCGTCCCTTCCGGGGCCCTGGGTCGAGTGGGTGCGCAGCATCAAACACGAGGAAATCCTCGCCGGCGAAAGGAAACGGTGAGTCCTCATTTGACGTCCAATCGGATGCCAGGAGATCTCGTTCAGGAGCTCTCTTCGTCTTCGTGGGGGAAGCTGGGACAACCACGCGCTCAGCAGCAATACGCGTTCGCCCCTGCAAGTCGGTCCGAATCGCACGATGGATGAGGTCCTCCTGCCGGTTGCGGTCGTGTAGAGTCGGCGATTCGTCCTCGCTGTCGCTGTCCGACACAAGGGTGGCCTGCATACTAGATCTATTGCGTTTCATGGTTGTGGTGGCACGGGAGGAATCATTTTGAAATTTGACGATTGACGATACAATGTGATCTTCATCAACCGTAGGCGCAGATCACTGCCAAAGGGGAACGGACAGAGTGGGTCACTGGGTACAAGACCCAGTGACCCACTCTCAAAAGCACAGACTGAGAGAGGCGCCCGGTGGTTGTTGATGCAGATGTGTGAAGCCTGGAAACTGACAGATGGCTGTGTCACGGATCATTCCGTTTGGGCGCTTGAATGAGCGCTCAACAAAACACTCTGAAAATAAAGAAACGGTATACATATCAATCCTACCATCCAGGCTCTTACAAGACTCGGTGGCGAGTTGGCCACATCTACATCATGTTTGGGCGCTCGACTTTTACATGTGGAAGAAGTCACGAAGTCACGGTTTTTATATAGTTTGGAGAGAAATCACTTGTAATCTAGTGTACAAAATCTACACAAAACTATCCACGAATTTTTGATCTGAATAAATGTACTCTGCGCTCTCGCGGACCCTACACCATTTAACCAGCCCCCGACACATAAAAATCTGGAGTACGTCGAGGCGGGGAGCAGTGCAACATTTATACATTATGTCCTGTATTACCAGTGCCTCCGCAAGACCATAGGTTGATATGTAAGCGAGCTTTTCAAGCGTGAGGAGGGAACTGATACAGCCGACCAAGGGGACAATGATGTCGCTGAAGTTCGTCTGTGTAATTGTTTAGTCAATATTGGAGCTAGAGGTTGAAGGATTAGGTGCGTACCACAGGATGTCCTCTGCTTCCCCATGTTCGGTCCTGGAGGATCACCATTTCCCGGACGTCAGGCAAGAGCGTGGTGAGGTCACCTGGATACTGCACGGCGAGCAATTGAGAGACTTGCAGCTCCAGGTGAATAACCCGGCAGTCGACAACGCGATAAAAGTTAAAGGGACTACAGGCCGCTCTTCGTAGTCATGTGTACCATAGACGATGCGAACCCCTCGCACGGGACGCGACGCGACCAGCAGAGCCACGTCGCAAGGCCGGGCACGGACGAACTCGAGACGAGGGAGGAACTCCCTATCGCAACTGAGGAGGTTGAGTTCATGGAAATATATAGACCGAATATGCGGCTGCAGAAGCAAGAAGTCCATGACAGGGTCATCGACCTGGGGCCAGTAAATGAATTCGTGCAGCCTCCCCCGAAACGACCGCATGAGCCCGCGAACGTCAACGCTGCTTTCCAGCTGCAGAGCCTTGAGGTTCTGTAAGTTCGTGAAAGCGGCTTCGAAGCTGCTACCCATGAGCGGGGGCAAGTCGGGGTTGCCGCGGAGTTCGAGCAAGCGGACCTGGACATGAATTGAATCAAGTACGAAACTCTCTTAATTACAACATACCAGTCGGCCCAGCTCAGGATTCGTTGCAAGTGCCAAAAAAAGCGCTGGAGCCTTGTCGCGGCAAACCCGGATGCTGCGATAAAGGGCAGGCTTAGCAATGGTGGCCAATTTGCGGCAGGCAAGGAGGAACGCCGCTTGAGTAGGTGTGGTTGAGAACAGAAGAATTCGAGCAAGAATGGCGTCCGGGACAACGGTGAGCATGAGCATGAGCGCATTGAGGCATGAGTACAAGTGCAACTTCACAACATTGATGGCATCAAAATCTGCTCCTGACAGCATCTGCCATCTCCGACACAGCTGTTGAACGTCTGAGTGTTTCTTAGGTAAGGGAATCGGAATACAGGCACTGTATTATGTGAGTGATCTTTTTTGCTCAGTCTTTTGGCCCGCAAATTTCACAGTCCACAATTGTCGCGTTTTCATCTCTTGGCCTAATTCAGCCTTCGGGCGCCAGTGAGTATCACATTCCATCACGCAAGATTGATTAATCTTTTGCATTCGCGTTCGGCAGATGGGATCTAATGAGATATTGATTTTTTACATAGTGACTGCCTCATCCCCACCACTCTCAAGACGCCGCGTCATCTCAACCCTGCGCTGGTACTGGCAGACAGTATCATACGATACTATTGTCCCTCTGATAAATATCTCTTGAAGATCGTTGAGATAACGGCGGATTGCCCGAGTCACATCCCTATGGAAGCGAGATCGCGCCACGGACCGGGCCCGCACGCCATCGGTAAAGATTTGGTGCCTGGGAATGAAATTGGTAAGTTGGAATTCACATGCGCAAGTTTTACTTGCCTCCTGAACGCAGCTGAAATCACGAGAAAGTCGTTAATGAGGCGCTCACCAGCAAGCCGTCGCTGCCGGACTCTGCGATAGATCAGTGGGTGGAACAGCGGGAAAGGTAGGATTTACGGATCGCAAAAAAAGATCAGAGACATTTTGCGGACGCGTTCTCGGAACTCGCGTCTATAAAGGAACTGATAACCCCATGAATTTTAGGTTGTGATGAGTCTCACGGAACACTTATTGGGCCGAATCAAGGCTTGGGATTAATTGCAGATTCCGGTAAATCAACATGCGGAATATTTTTACACAGTGTCTGCCTCATCCCCACCGCTTTCGAGACGCCGAATCCTCTCACCCAACATACACGGGTACTGGCAGACAATATCATACGATACTATGCGCATGAACAACACTTCCCCCGGGTTGTCGAGATAACGATACGGGACTATGCGCGTGATGCCGGGGTTGTTGCGGATTGCCTGAGCCTGGTCCCTACGGAAGCGAGATTGCGCTATCGACCAGGCCCGCATGATATCAGCCATTTGTTGTCTGGGAGATCAGTAAGTCCGGATCCACGATACACGAATCTCCCTTGCCTCCTGAACGAAGCTGACATCAAGGCCACATAGTGAATGAGGCGCTCCCGAGCGAGCTGTTGCTGCTCGACTCTGCAATAAATCAGCGGGAGGGACAGCGGGAAAGAACAGGGGGGACACACGGATCGAAGAAGAGCACCACCGACATTTGTTGGCCCGTTCTCGAAACCCGTGTATAAAAATGTCTTGATAACCCCATGAACTTTACGTTGTGATGAATCTCATGCCATGCTGACTCAAAACAAGTGCCGCGTAGGTGCGCAATGTGGGCGTCGAAAGCCCCATCGGGGTCAAGAATATTATTGCATACGCATACGACAAATCAATTTCAATCACAATTGCTTTCCTCCTCTATTTCTTTTTCAAAAGTACGAGTCGAATTGAAATGCGTATTTCTCGGCATCCTCTTCATGCGACGTCACGAAAATAGCGGCCCACAGATCCTTTGCATCTTTCCAGCTTGAAAGGCGGCCGCGCTGAAAGCACATCAGATAACCGGTGACATGGGGAAACGGAAATCACCTCGATCGGTGAATCGTTGCATCCCCATTTACAACCCAGAAATTGACATCATCTTCCACGCCAACGGCACCCAGGTACGCCAAGGTCTCTTGAAAGGTACGGACGAAGCGGACTTCCTTTGTATTGTCAAGAATATCATCCCTGGTTTTCGAAGTGAGCGACGTAAACAGCACAAGCAAGACACACACACCAGTTTCGGCCCAAGAAACCGTCGACATTAATGTACCAGTTTTCATCGTCTTGCGCAGGCGAGGGCCGAGATGCTTCTTCTTAGTAGGCGGTGGCGGGGTTTCCATTGTTGCAGATCGTGGATAAGGAATGATTGATTGATTTTCATTGGGCGCTAATCATTGCACCCCGATTTGGCCTTCAACGCCTCACTCATATTCAGAATACTACAAGCTACTGTGGTGAGCAACTTAACCAGATCTCCCTTAGTGTGTATTGTTCCGATACCGCGATATAATAGGTGTCGCTGATCAAGATTGAAATTGAAATAGCCTGGGCGCACCTGAACCGGTGATTTCAGATCCGCACCACTCATGCATCCCACTCACGCTCGCACTCAGGCCAACGGTGAGTATTACTACCTATATTTCCCGCCTTTTTCTGAACTCCCCCTTACCAACAGATGTTGAACTGTGCAACATCCCGAAATTCCATCTCGCCGCCCACGTCCAAGCCTGCAGTCTACGTTTGTCATTTGAGTATCACGCGTTTCAGACAGATGGGGAGGGTGGAGAGAGAGCGTGGTTCGTGCAGGCACGGCTGCCAGTGAAAAATTATATCAAACCGATGGCGAAGTTGTAATCTTGCGCGTCTCTCCATAAACTCCTTCAAAATATATTTCACTCTAACAAATGATTTCCTGTGCGACCACGGATGAATACATAGTGTCATGTAAGAGTAGAGGCTTCAGCTGTTGAAATCAAATCAGTCGCCATGAAATTGGAATCCAAAAAGCCTCTACCTGTGCCTGTTCGGCCATCGCTCGTTTCTCTTGCGCCCCCCGGGCTTGCGTGCAATTGGCAGCTAGTCGGGCATGTTCTTTCTCGCGTGCCGCCAGTGTTTCGGAGGTCGCGGCCGTCGCGGCAGTCCAAATGGCATCCAGGCGCCGAGTGCTGATGTTCCAACGAGGACAGTACGGTAGACGGCTGGCGGGATCATACTCGTCGTCGTCTGAGGCCTCAGACCAATCCGGCTCGCGATAGAAAGCGGGCACATCAGCCATTGAGCGCGGGCCGATTGCTGGTTTGGCGCTTGCTGGTTTAGTGCTTGCTTTGGCCGTGAGCGACGCGGGATCAGCAGCGAGGGGCCTTGAGGCAGGGTGCAAAGGAAGAAACAACTGCTGGCCCGAGACACGTCTTAGTACGGGTTCGCGACGCATTGTATCCATGTGTGCTGCAAACCAGGGTCAGTAGGCGATAAGCACAGGCTTACGGCCGCACCCAAGAGTCGTTTGCGGCGCAGTGCATCTGGGTCTGCTTCGTATACCTCATGGGCTGCAGGAAATCAGAGAGGACGCGGATATTTTCTTTCTGGGAAACTACCTGAGGGGGTGGGAGATTGGCTCGCAGCTTCCAGCTCACGGCGTCGGGTTATTTGGTCTGAAGAGATATTAGCAAACACGCAAGAAGCATGAGGCGAAGGACAAAACATACTGGCTTTATCCTGCCGAACTTTCTTCAATGCCTCACGGCCTCTCGCGAACTACCCATAACGGGGCCGATTCCAGCTGCGCGACGGTCTGCGGCAACAGCGCGCTCCTTTGGATCCTTCATGTCGTAGCTCATCAGAGGTGCAGGAGGCACCCAGATTGAATATTGAGGAACCGATCGGGCCGCAAAATAGAATTAGAAATCGAAATTACAGGACATATTCACCTGGCCCCGACCAGTCGGAGAAAGATTCGACACAATCAAGCATGTGCCTCTGGCGATCACACTGTCCTGCATGAGGTCACGCTTCTCCTGCATGCATTGGTCTCGGAGCCACACACGACGATCCGGCTCGCGCATCCCCTCGATGGCGAGTGAAACCATAATCTCCCATGTCCTCGCCTTCTCCGCATCCTGCTCCAGTGTCTCCTTCTCGGCGGCGGGGTCCTCAATGTCACTATGGAGGTTAATAATTAAATAAATAGACCTAGAGAAATTTCTGATGTGACATACTGCTCGTTCGTGTGGCTGAGAGGTCGCAAACAAATGTCGGCGAGCTGGTCTGTCCACGAAAGCCATTGGGCCTCCTGCTCGGGATCCTGGACATTAGCCTTGACTGGGGACGGCGGAGACGGCCTAGCGCGGCGCTGTGTTTCGATGGGAGGCAAAATGACCGCCACAGGGCGCGGCAGGACTACAAATGTCGAGTTAGTTGCATGCGACCACAACGAGTGACACTCACGGGAGCGCCGTTTGGTTTTGGATTTCGGGTTTGTTTGCATTGAAAACGATTAGGAATTGGTGAAGGGACAGAGGAAAGGTCCACCGTGACATCTTCACTTTTGCCATCACGCGGATGGAACGCATGATATTTTCTACGTGATTTTTTAGTGTTTTATTCAATGTGAATAATAGAATGGAAAAGGCGTGGGCATGCCACCGGGGACGTCACTCCCAACACAGAACACACGCATAGACTAGACGTTGGTATGCGCCAAGGTCGGCTATGCCCTCCATTTCGTCTACACGCACGCTCAGGTGGAACGTGTGATATTTTGATGGAGCCCGAGGCGTGCGCACTTGCCAAGCTCCAGTAAAAGGTAAGATGCATGCATTTCCACCATAGGACCTGCGGTAAGATCCAGCGTATGGTCCTGCAGCATTCTTCATGGAGCTGGCGAGCGGCACGTCGTTGGGCTCAAAGGGTGTGGGCGTGGGCCACAGAAGACAATGTCGACGTATCCGTCGCTCGATAAAAGTAGCGCAAACAAAAAAACTCACCGTATGCAACGTGGAGTGGTGGCAAGAGACAAAGGGCATTCCTGTCTTCGGCTAAAGTGGGATCAACAGGTGTCGTCACATCAACACTTACGGAAAGGAACTGGACATTCCGTGAGGTGGACGTCCTAAAAATTGCACCACCAGTATATATCCGCACTCGAAAATAAAGAAAAACCCGCACCAGTGGAACCGAGTTGCCCGGTTGAACTGGGAGGTGAGTTGATGCCGGGCTGGAAAGGAACTTGAAGTTTTGTGAGTTTGACGTCTTCCAAATTGGTGAGTACTGCTGTGAGTGAATAAAACACTCACCAGTACACGTCCGCACTCGAAAATAATTAAAAGCCGCACCAGTTGAACCGATTTGGACAGGTGAACTAAGAGTTCAGTTGACGCGGGCCTGGAAAGGAACTCGGAGTTCCATGAGTTGGACGTCCTCAAAATTGCTGAGTGGTGTTCTGAGTGAATAAAACACTCACCGGTATACATCCGCTCTCGAAAAGAATGAAAAACCCACACCCGTTGAACCGAGTTGCCTAGTTGAACTGGGAGGTGAGTTGATGCGGGCCTGGAAAGGAACTCGAAGTTCCGTTAGTTTGACGTCTTCGAAATTGGTAAGTGATATTCTGAGTGCATAAAACACTCACCACTATCCCTCCGCACCCCAAAATAATAAAAATCCTCCACCGATTGAACCGGGTTGGACAGTTGGAGGGAGTGCGTTGATGTGGGGCTTGAACGGAACTCGAAGTTCCGTGAGTTTGATGTCTCAAAAATCGTTGAGTGCTGTTCTGAGCGAATAAAACATTCATCAGTACACGTCCACACCCGAAAATGATAAAAAACCCGTACCAGTTGAACCGAGTTGGACGGGTGAACCAAGAGTTCAGTTGACGCGGGCCTGGAAAGGAACTCGGAGTTCCGTGAGTTGGACGTCTTCAAAATTGCTGAGTTGTGCTCTGAGTGAATAAAACACTCACCGGTATACATCCGCTCTCGAAAAGAATGAAAAACCCACACCCGTTGAACCGAGTTGCCTAGTTGAACTGGGAGGTGAGTTGATGCGGGCCTGGAAAGGAACTCGAAGTTCCGTTAGTTTGACGTCTTCGAAATTGGTAAGTGATATTCTGAGTGCATAAAACACTCACCACTATCCCTCCGCACCCCAAAATAATAAAATCCTCCACCGATTGAACCGGGTTGGACAGTTGGACTGGGAGTGCGTTGATGTGGGGCTTGAACGGAACTCGAAGTTCCGTGAGTTTGACGTCTCAAAAATCGGTGAGTGCTGTTCTGAGCGAATAAAACATTCATCAGTACACGTCCACACCCGAAAATGATAAAAAACCCGTACCAGTTGAACCGAGTTGGACGGGTGAACCAAGAGTTCAGTTGACGCGGGGCTGGAAAGGAACTCGGAGTTCCGTGAGTTGGACGTCTTCAAAATTGCTGAGTTGTGCTCTGAGTGAATAAAACACTCACTAGTATACATCCGCACTCGAAAATAAAGAAAAACCCGCACCAGTTGAGCCGAGTTGCCCAGTTGAACTGGGAGGTGAGTTGATGCCGGACTGGAAAGGAACTTGAAGTTTTGTGAGTTTGACGTCTTCAAAATTGGTGAGTACTGCTGTGAGTGAATAAAACACTCACCAGTCCACGTCCGCACCCGAAAATAACAAATAATCCGTACCAGTTGAATCAAGTTGGCAGGTGAACTGGGAGGTGCGGTGGTGCGGGCTTGGAAAGGAACCCGATGTTCCGTGAGTTTGATGCCTTCGAAATTGGTGAGTGTTGTTGTGAGTGCATAAAACACTCATCACTATCCCTCCACACCAGAAAATAATAAAAACCCACATCAGCTGGCCCGAGTTGGACAGGCGAACCAGGAGTTCAGTTGACGCGGGCCTGGAAAGGAACTCAAAATTCTGTGAGTTTGACGTCTCAAAAATCGGTGAGTACTGTTCTGAAGTGGATAAAACACTCACAAGTACACGTCCGCACCCGAAAAGAATAAAAAACCCGCACCAGTTGAATCGAGTTGGACAGGTGAACTGGGAAGTGCGGTGATGCGAGCCTACGCGATGTTCCGTGAACTTAACGTCTCCAAACTCGATGAGTGCTGGTCTGAGTGAATAAAACAATCACTAGTCCACGTCCGCACCCGAAAATCATCGAAAGCCCGCACAAGTTGAACCCGAGTTGCATGCTTGACCTGGGAGGTGCGTTGATGAGGGCCGGAAAGCAACTCGAAGTTTCGTGAACTCGATGTCTTCAAAATTGGTGAGTGCTGTTCTGAGTAAATAAAACAGTCAATAGTACATGTCCGCACTCGAAAATCATCGAAAACCCGCATCGATTGAACCGAGTTGAGCAGTTGAACTGGGAAGTGTGGTGATGTAGGGCTGGAAAGGAACTCGAAGTTCAGTGAACCTGACGTCTTGAAAATTGGTGAGTGATGTTCTGAGTGAATGAAACAATCACCTGTATTCCTCCGCACCTGAAAATAATGATAAAACCTCCACCGGTTGAACCGAGTTGGACAGCTGAACTGGAAAGTACGCTGATGGGGCTGGAAAGGAACCCGATGTTTCGTAAACTCGACGTCTTGAAAGTTGGTGACTGCTGGTCTGAGTGAATAAAACAATCGCTAGTACACGTCCGCACCCGAAAATCATTGAAATCCCGCACCAGTTGAACCGATTTGGATTCAAAAAAGCGTTGACCTTCGTTCTTCAGGCTTGCCTCTGCCCTGGCCTTCGATGCTCCCGCTCGCGCCAAATAAGCACGGCAGGCGGCATTGATGCGTGCCGCGGAGGTGGGCTAGTATGTTGCCATGCTCCGCTGTACAAGGGTGCGGCATGTATGGCAAGTGTCAAGATCAAGTACGTATACGTATACTGACGCTCTTATTATATCCGCTCCCACGCCTGTCTCCCTTGCCTCCTCCGGCCACAACGCACATTGGAACAACGGTTGGCTTCGCGTACGTGCTGCGACAGAATACGATCACAACACTCCTGAGGGCCCTTTGAAGTTGGGACTGCAGCCAAAAATGTGCCGGGCCGGCACGGGGGTTGCCGCATCACGGAAAAAAACATCAATCTCTATCTCTACCACAACTAAAATGGACGATGAAACCTCTGAGCCTGAAGAGTGTGTTATTTCGGTATTTCTGGCTTCGGATACACTAACTCTGGTAGCATGACCTATTCGGAGAGAAAAAGGATCTCGTCGGCAAAGTACTATCGAAACAAGTGCGTATTTCCTGAATTCTTGACGGCGGCTGAGATGGCAAAAGCGCGGAGCGTGTGCGAGAGCAAAAGAGGATCAAAATGGCTCAGAAACGGTGAGTTTGAAATCTTGCCAGGGAGCCATACAAGTATATTCTGGTGCAGGGCCGAGAAAAAAGCTAAACGGCGGCAGTCCGATAAGCCCCGAATAAAATCTGAGCCAACGACCAGCATCGCTCGGATGCCTACGGCCGGAAGAGCAGCGCCTCGGGCTCGGGCTCGAGTTCAAGCTCGCACAGAGGCCGCTTTGACTTTCCCCAACGATGCCAACGCAACGCAGATCGAGTCCCGCAACGTCAGCGATGCTGAACGTGACGCCTCTGAATCTCTGGTTCTGATGTCCCAGCTCCACACGCCCAAGCGAGTTGTCTTAGTTTCCGGGAAGATCCACATCTGAAACTGCATTGCGTACTCTAGGCCCGCGAGTCGGAATATTCCTCACGACGTTTTCGAAAATTGGCGGTACGTGATTTCCCCTCCCCTTCTCCTGCACATTTCGTGTTCAATAATCAGTCTCGTTCTTTGCAGGGATTCTCCGCGTGTGTATGAAGGGGGGAACTCCTCAGAGGAGGACGAAATGGGCGTGCGGTGAGTAGCGGGATCTGCACACTAACACGCAAGGGGTTAACATTAGAGTTGCAGCACCATCTCCGAAGTGGCGGGTCATCAATGGTACGTTACCCTGAATACGGTGGTTCGCATGCTGAGATGTACAGACAGTATATCGCAGTTTCTCGAGGGGGTGGAAGAGGACTTCGCGCCCTCGGAATATTCTTACGAAGAGCGCAGCCGCAGTCACCCAAACGTGCGTATACGCGGGAGAATTCGGTTAGCGACGCCCTCTTCAAGCCGTGGCTGCAGCCCGTTCCCGGAGGCCCAGATGCCAAGTCTAATCGATTATATGCACCGTCTGGAATAATTTCCCGGTCGCTCGCGGCGGCCGCTTTCCCCCATCTTGAATATTCATCTTGTGATCTTGTGTGTAACCTTAGATATTCAGAACGAAAATTCAATTCTTTGGGCCTCGAGAGGGCGTAATCAAAATAATATTGCTTGTGATAATCTCGCTTTCCAATCGGGTTGTCAGATCAAAAAAGAAGGGACTTTGCCTCCCGTATATTGCGCAGTGAGTAGGTACATGAACTACGCCTCCGTCCATTTCTGCACGCCACCATCGCCTGTGGGCCCGCGGTACTCCTGGCGGTACCAGGCGAGGGCCTCGCGACGGCTGGTCTTTTTGGCCTTGACCTGGTTAGGGACGCCATTGCAGACAGCGTCGGCCTCCGCACTGTAAGGAAGGTCATCAGCGGAACAAATCATAGAATAAATTAAGGAAGACGTACGAAGTGCGATACATGCCGGGCTCACGGCCGCAGAGCACCACATACCAGGTTTCGCCAGATCCCTCGGGATACCTGGCCTCAAGCTCAGTAGGGGTGTAGGGGACCCCACGCGACCAAAGGACAGAGGATGCGATCGTGGCTGCCGTGGCAGCGGCAGCGGTGTCGGCGGCAGCGGTGGCAGCTGCGGCGGCGGCAGTGGCGGAAGCACGGGCGTGCACAACTTCAGCCGCTACAACAGCGGGTAGCCTGGCTGCATACCGGATTGTTAATGAGGCAGGAGGCAAGGCAAGAAGCAAGGCAAGAAGAGCTTACCCTGCACCTCAGCAGCGAGACGCACGGCGTCCATGGACACGCTGGAGAGACGAGCCACCAAAGCGACCAACGATTCCAGCTCTGTTGCGGTGGAAGCGTTGCTCGCGGTGGTGGGCCTGTTCGTAGTCATTGCGGTCGGGGCGAGGTGATGGATGTGGGTGTGGATTTCGTACTGCAGATATTGGGGCATTGGAACGAAGGGCGTTATCATTTAACCAAGTCTGCAAAGGAAGTTAGCCCCGTTGCGCATCATGGCGCATGGGACGATCACGCACATGCACTGAATCTGAGAGATCTGGAACCTTGCAATTGATGGCATCGATAGAATCCAACGCACCTGAATGGGGACGAGGCGAGTGATGCTAAACGTTACCCGGTTTAGGAGATTTGCGTACGAAGAAGGGCGTATTTTCGTGCCAAATTACTGCCTTGACAATTTCACTTGAGAGCGACCGAACGCGGGACTCACTAGTGACCTGCACGTTCAGGGTTATTTTTCCCTTTCGTCGCCCTCACCTTGCATCCTCATCTGGCGTCGTGTTCCTTTCCCTTTGTGTCTGGTGCACCTAGCAAGCGAACACCGGGACTCACCAGTGGCCGGCACGTTCTGGGTTAATTTTTCCCTCGCGTCGCCCTCACCTTGCATCCTGATCTCGCGTCGTGTTCCTTTCCTTTCGTGTCTGGTGCACCTAGCGAGCGAACACCGGGACTCACCAGTGGCCAGCACGTTCTGGGTTAATTTTACCCTCTGGCGTCGCCCTCTTTGCTCTTGTCTGGTGGAACTCGTCTCTCGGCCTGAAATACCTTCACGTTCCCCGCCCACTATTCGTGCTGTTATGGCAAGGGGAAGAAAATCTCTTCTGCCAGCAGACCAAACAGCGTATCTGGAATCCGTTTACCCCGAATGGCTTGAAAAAAGGCCGCACCTGACATCGTTCTGGCCAAAAGTCGAGCGAGGGTGGTTCGCGAAGTGGCCAGTTGAGCCAGGGTTGAATCTACCGATCACGAGTGCGTCCATAGAGGAATCGGATCTGTCAGAGGAGGACCAGAGGAGGATCGGAGACGCCGAGGAGGTGATGAAGAAGGTAAGCGGCCTGATTTATTTCTCAGAGGTTCACGCCATTTTACTCACCATAATTGCTAGGTGATTCATAATTGGATCAATTATAGAGGTCAGAAGGAGAAGAAAGCATTTGCAGCAAACAACCCTGCCGCAGCGGCGAGCGTGCCGCTGCGGGAGCTGTTTGTCGCCTTGGGCCGGAAGGGGACTCGCATAAAACAACGTACTGAGGTGTGGACAGCACGCAACCTTCAGAGTCTGAGGGACGCACTGGACGAGGCGAATTACGCCTCGCTGATGGGCGTCTCAGACGACGAGGAGACTCCGGAGCAGCGGGCGGAGCGGATTAAAGAGGGCAGTGGTCGGCAGATGGCCCTGAAGCGCGCAGTGACGCAGCGGTTGTATGACGAGTCGCCAGAGGAGGAGAAGGCTGCCGTTGAGCAGATTTACCTCGCACAAGAACGGAAGACCAAGAAGAAGAAGGGTAAAAAAGCCGAGACCCCAGAGGAATTCCAAATGTAAGTGTTTCTTTAATGTCGGATCTTCAAGTTGACCAAGTCTTGTGGCGCAGGGGATTGGACCAGCTTGGGCCAGTTTTGAAGGAGTTCCATGCCGCTGTCACTGACATGACCGGCTGGGTCGGTGGGACGGTGTTGGTTGGGCCAGTTCCTAAGGAAGGTGGCAAAATCGGGACGCAGAGGTAAGCGGTGATCACGGCCCGGTGTATCCGCTTTCCTAATACGGCTTCTCTAGTTACTGTCATGGTGCCACCGCTGCAGGCCATACCCTCGATCAAGCGCATCCACGTTGGGGCGAGCAAGTCGTGAACCCACTTCAACAATTTGGGAAGAAAGTATTTGGTACGTCTTATCTTATGCTCGCTTTTAGCTGAATAATGCTGAATTTTTTCAGATCACAAAATTCGAAGGGAGCGCGCGCTTCAAAGTCCTGAGACATTTGAGGGATTCGAGGAGGCTGCCGGCGGCGAACCCGATGGAATGGCGGTCGAGACCGTGCGTCGTCGCAGAAAGAGCACCACGCGCAAGAAGAAAACTACACCAAGATCTGGCGACGTCGACGCTACCGCATCCGCCGACTCAGTCCCTGCCCTAGGCTGAACACCGACAACTTGATTTCGTTCAACAGTCAATCTGCATCCTCCGGTGATATGAATGACGACTTCGACACCACTTCACCTCTTGAGACCCCCTCTTCGCCTCTTCAGACCACGGACATGACTATGATCGACCCTGCCCTTAGAGAGAATTCTCTTACTGCCGGCGAAGACCCTTTCGATGCTGGAAATGACCAACCGCGTCCCGAACAGTCTCTGGTCACCCCCGTCTTCGAAATAAGGTCAATATCTGCCGACTCGCCATCGCACCAGAGTCTGGTGCCATTTACGGAGGGTTCCAGTTCGACATCGGAAGGAGGACACCGACGGGAAACGCGACACCACTGGGTTCTCCAACGGTCGGAGGCCGCATCCGGGACACCCATTTGGACTGTTCCGCCTTGCGGGTCTGGGACAGCGAACGATCCTCCCGCCACCCGCACGAGGTGCTGCAGCGCCTGCCCTGCCCCGCCCACCTGCCTTCGACGCCCGCCGCACAAGGTGCCCCTGGAGGGCCTGCTATGCCGCCCGGACAAGGCGCACCTGCCGCACCTGCCGCACCTGCGCCTTCGCCGCCCGCTGCACAAGGTGGCCCTGGAGCGCCTGCTACGCCGCCCGCACGAGGCACACCTGCCGTGCCTGCGCCTTCCCCGCTCACCGTGCCTTC